>MU225338.1:1575494-1592352 GCA_018584345.1 Thuja plicata | reverse complement strand
AATTCAAGAGAAAATGAGAAAGGCACATAGGGAAGCCCAAGCACTTGAACAGGCAAGGGATATTCTACAACAAATTGTTCCAGATGTCAAAATTGAAGATAACACATTAGTCATGGAACAAATAGCAGTTCTTACCGATGCCATCACAAATCAGAATGTAGATGCAGAGAAGGCAATGGAAGAACAGGCAAAGATGAAGTATCAACACAAACTAATTGAGAAGATCAACCAAGAAGTGGTAGAGAACAAGGTAAAGTTATATGAACTAGAAAGTGAATTAGAACCTATGATTACTGAAGTTGTTACCTTAGTTCAGAAATTATGCACATTAGAAAATTTCACTAAAGAAAATAGTGAAAAGCTGTCACAATTAGATTCAGATTCAGATCTAACAGCTAGTGCACTAAGTCTAACCTATGATGCAAACACTATAAATCTGCATCATGAAAAGATCAAAGAGGTAAACAGTTTAAGACAAGAAATATGGGATGTAGAGACTCAATTTAGAAATGAGGTTGCAGAGCTTCAAGCTCAAATTTTTCCAAACCTCACCACTCTGCAACAGCATATTACAGATGCAAGAAATCTAATCATGACCCCAGAGATGTCTGTGGTAGACAACATATATGACATGCATGTGAGGATATCACTTGAGCATTTGGCTCTTGAGAATTTGAAGGAGAAATGGGAGAAAATGATTGAGGAAATCAAAGCCTCACACTCTCACATTTTTGAAAAGATGTAAGTACCTTTGCCCTCATTATCAAAAAAGGAGGAATGTATACATATGTACAATATAATTTAGTAAGAAAAAGAAGTAATGTATACATATGTACAAATACATTGAGGATATGTATAATGTATGTACATCAAGATAGACATGTACATAAACTTACACTTACCGGCATATGCATAGGGAGAGTCATTTCATGACTAAGGAAGAAGTATACACAGGTGTACATACTAATGCATCAAGTATGTTGCACATATTAGTTTTTGATACTAATGTCAAAGGGGAGATTGATGACATTAAGTTTTACCATTAGTATACTTAAAGAGAAAAACATGATGAAGGTCATCAGTATAAGCATAACCAGTGGACAATAAGCATAACCGACAGACAGTAAGCATGCTCGACAGGACAAAATGTCTAATGTGAAAATACTAAGTATAGAAATTGTGGACGACAAGCATAACTGATCATACAAATTTGAGAACATCGTCAATGGAGCAAAAAAGGCATACCCGATGAACAGTTCAAGTAAGGAACACCGACAGAGAAGAAAACCAACAGACTGAGAGAGCATCCTGACCATCAGAACCGACAGTCAGTTAAAGAACCTGCAAAAAGTGGATCTAATTTTTACATGTCAGATAAAGCAATGTAATTCTATTTATAGAGTTTTTATTTGTTTTAAATCTTAACTTAAGGGTAAGCAAGCATATTGTAAATATTTTAAAGCATTATAACGGATCTAAAACATATCTAACTAAAGATCAAGGTCAAGTTGTAAACCTTGGATCTAGAGTTAATTTGAAAAGTGTGAATCAAGAATAGAGCTAAAAACTAGTATAAATAGATGTTCCATCATTTGTAATAAAAGGGACTTGTAATCATTTGAAGAATGATAGTAGCTATGGAGAGAATCTAAGCAAAAGAAGAGAATTCATGAAAAGTTTAGAAATAGATCACAGCAGTTATCAAGAACACAGGAAGGCTACCGATGAGCAGAGATAAGGTATTACTCAATCACTCAAGGTGATTACATACATACATTGTAAGCTATATAGGATCTGTTATCAGCAATTAGAGATTGAATTCACTATCATATCAACATTTATATTGTAGTTGCATTCTAACAAGTGCATCACAATAGAAAACCTTTTGTAGGAGGTGGACTTAACAGTTCTTTAACAAATATCTTAACAGAGTGCACACCTAACGGTGTTGCTAAAGCTTCAAATGAAGTAGGTCCTAACAGGTCTCCACTCTAATACTCTTAACATGGTAGATCATTAGAAGTGATCATTTGTAAGCCTTTACCAGCTCCCTTCTTATCTGCAGATAGTGAAGTTTTGTGGGTAGACATCCCCACCGCATTTTTTACTTCTTAACAGGAGTTTTCTATGATATCATATCATGTGTTATGTGTTATTTGTTTTCATGAATGTTTCTTGAATGTCTATACATATAAAGAAATTTTACTATGATCACACATACATAATCAAAGATGAACAGATAGATAGGTATATACAAATTTGATGACACAAAGGTTAATGGGCCAATCACATAAAAAGTTTTAGAGGTACTGATTCACCCCTCCCCTCTCAGTACATCATTCCAATAATTCCAACAAACTCCTAGGTCAAATTCATTGAATAAAAATGGTGTTGGAAGTATTTGATGATTGGTTAGGTGGAGTAATACAAGAGGGTATCAAGTATATCATAGATTCCAAAAATTTCTTCGATGATACCACTACAACCATTGATGAGTTAAAGACACAAGCTCTTGCCTGGGAAAATGAGGAAACAAAGTGGATAAAAATAGTGTCCCACATAGCTGAAGTTCAAAAACATGGAGTCACAAAATTCTTATCAAAAATACCTATGAAGAATCTTGATGATGGTGTGTTGTACACATGCAAGAATAATATAGAATGGATGAATTATGTGTTGAAACAAGGTAGAGAAAAATTCATTAAATTGGAGAAAGAACTAAGTGACCTCACTCAATTTTTTTTTAGATGATCTCAAATGTATAAATGTGATTTATGTACGAGAAGATGCCAGTGTCAAGAAAGACATGGATGTTGTTCTTAAAACTTTCAAAGTGGAGATCGAGCAGACAAAGGAGGCCAAATCCCTAGCAGTTTAAGATATTTCAAAGGTGTATAGTCAGAAAATGGAAGTGCTTCCATTGTAGATTGGTTTATCCTTTTGAGTAAGTGGTTTTGGGTCATTTAAAGTGCCTTGAATGGTTCCCTAACTTGGATCTAGCTTTTTCCCCTTGTTTTTCCCTATTTCCACTTTTTCCAGCTTATTTCTGACACTCCAGACTACAAAACTGGGACTTTGACCTCAGGGTAAAGGTTGACCTTTTAGGGTCAAGGTCAACCTCAAGCATGACCTAGGTCAAAATCAACCTTTTTTTGACCTAGGGTTCAAATTCTAGATTTCTAGGGTTTCCATATGTTGGGCTTTGGAAAGAGTTAATTCCCACTTCTAGGTCAGTTGTTTCGGTCTTCGGAACAACAAATCTTAAATTATATTTAATATAGGTCCTCTTCTAGGGGTATAGGTATAATTGGAATTTAATTATCCTATGTATGCCTCTCTAGAAGATTGTGCCCTAGTTTCATATATAAGGAATCTTTCTCCTCTCATTTTCTCTAACCATCATCAAGCATAACCACAAGCCAAGACTTGAACTATAAGCAATAGCAACCTAAGACAAATACTTGAAGAGTGAGATCCAAAGGTGAAGAAGCAATATTTGAAGCAAGAGAAGTAGCCATTGAAGCTTTCATCCATTCTCAAGCATTAAAGCACTTCTCAAGCACTCATTTCATCAAGAAGATCAATTGGTGGCCATTAAAGGATTCAAGCTCCATGGAGCCCTCTTGTTGAAGATTTCTCCATCCACATTCCTCTAAGCCTCTTCCTATTCAGATACTCATTAAAGATTGATGTTGAAGATCTACAAGGAATTGATTTGAGACATCCTACATTCTACATCCCTTTGGTGCATGCATACTTGTGGATCCGCAGATTCGAATCTGCCACAAGGGCTTCTACAAGCAAGGTAAATTTATCCATTTACTTTTTTTTACTTATGAAATTTAAATTATACTTTGAGGTTAATTCCAAAACTAGGGTTTGACCAAGGCAAACCCTTCCCCCCCCCCCCCAAGAAAATAATCCATTTTTCTTGTAGGTACAAGTTCAGAACAACAGATCAGAGTGCAGATTCAGATACCCTCTTCAGAAAATTTTCAGGATCCGAAAATAGATTTCACGTTAGAGACTTTTTAGGTCAATTCTGCCCTAGGTCAAAATTGGAAATTTTGGGTCAATGGTGACATTGACTTAAGGGTCAAAATTGGAACTATGTCAGAACATAAAACAACATTCTTCAGATCTGTAACATTTCAAGGTTAGTACTTTTCTCCTATCCATTTCAATTAAAGTTATTAATCTTTCTAAACCTATCACACATTCAAATCTATAAACAAGTATTTAAGATCTTCCTCTTTTGCTCTTATTTCCAAATGATTGATTCATTTGTGCATTGATCCTTCCTTTGGGGTTAATCAATTTGGATCCTTCATTTGTGTATCTAAGGATAAAAGGAGAGCATCTTATTTACCCCCTACATTTCAAATACATCTATTACATAACCCAAACATATTTAAATGTAATATTTCTTATGTTACATTTTAGTGACATTTATTTTATGTTACATTTTGGTGAACCCGCGATAGACAACTCTTTCTTTTTGGTGTTAGATTTACATATTTTAGGTTAGATCTTGAATGCATATTAGATTAGCTTTATTTTATGTTCTTGCATTTACATTTCAAAAATTAAAAATCAAAATCTTGTGTTTCCTAAATTAGTTCATTTGCATTGCATTGGTGTATGAGCTTTACCACTTCTAGTCCTACTTATAGTATCCTGGTTAGAAGAAGCTGTAGAATTATGGGTTTCTTTGATCCTAAGTCTTCCTCTCCTTTCCTTAGGATCTCAGATGACAATTTGATCACTCATGATTCCAATCCTTCTATAGGGCATAACTCTTCTCACTCATCTCATGATGAGGATGATGATTTAAGAGTTCCTCCTGAACAAGTGCAAAAACTTTCAACCAAACTTGATAAAATGGGAAATTACCTTATTCAAGAAAACCATAATCAATATTTCATCCAATCTAAAGAGGCTCTTAAGAAATTTCTTCGTGATAGTGATCAAGGTATTAATCTCTTGTGTGGTATCACTCATATTGTGCATTTGAATGTTAAACCTTTAGAATGAGAGGCTCAAGATCTAGGATTCACTCCTCCTATCACTAGTGAGGGACCTTCTTTTGTTCCTTTACCTAGCATTCCTACTTATACTCCTCCTTTGATGACTACATCTCTCCCAATTTCATCTATTCATGTGAGTGTTCCGTCGGTTTCTCTACCTACCTCACAACCTTCATATCATAGTGTGCCTTTTACTTATTCCAATCCCCTTCCAACTGTGGTTCCAAGTGTTCCACCGGTTGTGTCTTCCATTCTTGTTGCTTCCTACACTTTTCCTAGTATTCCTAATATTTCTATGCCACCCATTTCTTCTAATGATTCCATGATTATTAGTTTGGCTCAAACTGTGTCATCTTTACAACAACAACTTGCATCCTTAACCCAATCTAAGTTTAGCATTCCTACATGTGACATGGCTAGTCCTTTATCCTTATACATTATTCATGCTACTCTCCCTCTCCAAGATGATATGCCTCATCTTGAGAATTACAATGGTAAAGGAGATCTTGTTACTCATGTTAAAACATTTCAAATCTTTTGTAGTGATTATGCTCATGGCCATAGGATTTTAGCTAAGTTTTTTGCTAGGAATTTTCGTGATAAGGACTTGCAATGGTATTTTTCTCTACCTCCTTATTCTATTGATTCTTTTCCTAAACTTGCTAATACCTTTATCCACCAATTTCAAAGTAACATTGGTCTGCAAGTGTCCTTAACTGATTTAATGCATTGTAAACAAAACATTAAGGAAAAATTGATAGATTTTATTGGTAGATTTAAGCATTTGTATTCTCACATTTCTTATCTTGTTCCTGATATTGATATTCAACATATGTTTATTTCAAATTTTACAAAAGGATATTAGAGATAAGATTCTGCTTACTGAATTTACCTCTTTTTAATGACTTTGTGCAGCACTTCATCATTATCAATTACAAGTGAGTCAATTTGAGAGAAACACTTCAATGGCTCTTGTTCCAGTTGATAAGAGTGACCCTGCTCCTAATCCTAATAAGTTTCAGAATCCTAACAACTATATCAAGATTAATAAACAGATGAATGTAGTTGCTGATCAAGTTGTTGTTGCATCTAACAATGCCACTTCTGCATCCACTTCTTTCTGTATGAATCATACATTTACTCCTCTCTCTGAATCTTTACATTCTATTATGAGTAGGTTGTTAAGTGCTAATATGATTACCTTGTCTCCTATTCAACCTCTCTTTCCTACTACGATAGCATCAAAATCCTTTGATTCTAAAGCTTTTTTCCAATACCATCGACATAATGGCCATGATACTGAAAAGTGTTATTCTCTAAAGCATAAATTTCAAGACTTAATTGATTCTAATGCTTTATCTGTTGATAATTTTTATGGTAATGGGAACAAATTTGTCTCTCCTTCTAATAAAAACATTCAAATCTATATGAATCCTTTACCTACACATTATACTAATACCATCGCTCAACCATCTTCTATGGATATTATTTACGATTCAAAGATGGAAGATCTTAATCACATTGTTAATCACATGGAGTGTGTTGTTTCAACTCAAACTACTATTCAAGATCCTTCACCTCCACCTCAACTTCAAGTTCCACCTAAACCTCAGAAACAAACTAAGGATAAGCGACCTCAGGAAATTTCAATTATCTTTGATGATTCTGAGACTATTAAGGATCCTGATGGTCCCCTTTATATTTATTCTAGGATTGCTAAGATACCTACGCGTGGTTTTCTTGTTGATCCCACATCTTTAATAAATGTCATTACTAAGGAAAACCTTTTTATGAAAAACCTACAACGTTATTGTTATGATCCATCTGATGCATGGATCCAAACTTGTAAAGGTTTTCTCTATCTTGCGCATGGTTCTATTAACTTGCCTATTGACCTTTGTGGTAAGGTTGTAGATACTACCTTCATTGTCATTCCTACTTCTCATCAATTTCAAGTCAAATTTGGTTTGCCTTGGATAACTGCTATGCATGCTATTGTTTCTCCTATTCATAAATGTCTTAAGTTCATTCATAATGGAGAAGTAAAAATGATTGATCATAGTTTGTATCAACCTTCTAGGCCTAGATATTGTTCTACTCTTCATTTATTTTGGCCTTCATTACCTAATTCATGTCATCCTCACCCTAATAACCTTTTTCATTCATATCAAGTCTATAAACATTGCAAGATTGTTGAGTTAAGCATGCCTCAAATAGATATTAATCGTAGTCTTTTGCCCACTCCTTCCATACCTCCTTTATCCATTATAGCTAGCTCTATTACTCAACCTCCCAGTGTCCCTCCTCAACCTATTGAAAATCCTACCAAACCTCATATATAACCTATGAAGGGACCAGTTGTTATTCCTCCTAGTTCTCAACATGTGTCAAACAAAGCAAAACGTAACAAATCTGCTAATGAACATCGTAAGAAGCATAGAGCTAATACTAGGGCATGTGCTTCTGTTCTTCAAAATTATTTACCTTCTTTTGACTAACCTATGTCTGATGTGTTGGAGGAAGTTAATGTGCATAATAATGTTAAGATGAATGAGTATGATGATCCTATTTGCATCTTAGATCCTATTTTAATTAATCTTGATGAGGAGGATACTCTTGATGATCCTATTGATCTTAGTGATGAATATGAGACCATTGATCTTGATATTGGTTAACCTCATATTCTTTCAACTCAATTGACAATTACACCTAGTAACCAGCAACGTGATTCTCAAGAGGATCTTTGTTTGGAACTGGCTATTATTCCTACTGTATTAGATATAGTCCCTCTTGCGAGTTTCCCACCTTCCCTAAATGATATAAACCGAGATGGGGAGAGTAGGCGATGCACCTGATTGGCTTATCCTTCATGGTATCCCTTTATGAGTTTGCATGCTGGATTTTGCTTCTCCCGTAATGCGTTTGCTAAATGTTTGTTAAACTCTTTTATACGACCCTTATTACTTTGTCGGTGCAAGGTTATAAAGGAATCAAACCTATTGTATAATTCCTCTATATGTATCTTTACTCTTTTATATGTTGTTTTCATGTTATATTGTACTTGTGGTATTGGTTCATAAATGTTTTCCTTCTGTAGTCTGCTTGGATCTACGACATGGTAGCACTGATTCTTTTTAGTCTCCATGTTGTGATCTGAGAAGATTCTTCTTTGTAAGTCTTGAGTTTTATTTCCTCCATTGTGATTGTAGTTCTACTGTCTTTGGGGAATGATGTCAATTTATTTGCAATAATATCATATCTATGTATACATGTTATCTTATGATCATACTAACCCCGTAGTAGGTAGATCCCTTCTGTGTTCTTTGTATGTTTATGTGGTATTTCCCTTGATTTGTCTTCATTTGGGGGCATCTCATAGTAGAAACATAATCAGTAGAGTTGTTTATGTTTCTGTCAAATCCATTGCTCCTGTTAAAGTGTTAGCAATGAATTTAACATGGGGGCATACACTCTACTCACTTTTTGCACACACGCACATTCAAAATATTTTCAAAACTTAAAACTTTTTCCCTTTATGGATTAAAGATTAATCCTTAAAGCATGGATATTTTACTTTATAGGATCTCTTGATCCTTCCAGTTTAAATTTATACGGATCTCTTGATCCCTCTAGTTTCAATTTAAAATGTTTTGATCCCTTAAGGTCAGAAGTTGTCCTTAAGAATGGATCTCCCTGATGGGTTGACTAGTGAGTAGCCACATGCACTAGGTGGTTCAACTCCATCTTTCCAGTTGCACTGTTTCCTTGTGTGGTTCACAATGGGACATAAGTTCTCATTGGGCAAGGTAATCACACCCTCTCTATTTTTCTCCTTAAGTAGTGATGTCTCTCTTATCATGATCTTAGGGTTGATAAAGACTTAAGTCCCTAGGGGCTTGAGGATTCATTTTTCCCTTTTGATTTCAATAAGATTGTCTATTCTTCATGATCTTCTTTACCAAGAGTTTGCATTGAGTCCATACTCTTGCTAAAGTGGGGGCTAAATGTATAGTCATAAAATTGAAGCACTTCCATTGTAGACTTGTTTAGCCTTCTGAGTAAGTGGTTTGGGGTCATGTCAAGTGCCTTGAATGGGTCCCTGACTTGGATCTGGCTTTTTCCCCCTGTTCTGCCCCATTTCCACTTTTTCTAGCTTGTTTTTGACACTCCAGACTGTAAAACTGGTACTTTGACCTTAGGGTCAAGGTTGACCTCGACCTTGACCTAGGTTAGAATTGAACTTTTTCTGACCTAGGGTTCAAATTCCAGATTTCTAGGGTTTCTGGATGTCGGGCTTTAGAAAGAGTTGATTCCCGCTTTCGAGTCGACTGTTTCGGTCTTCGAAACAAGAAATCTTAAATTATATTTAATATACGTCCTCTTCTAGGGGTACATGTCTAATTGGAATTTAATTCTCCTATGTAGGCCTCTCTAGAAGATTGTGCCCTAGTTTCATATATAAGAAAGCTTTCTCCTCTCATTTTCTCTAACCACCTGTAACATATAAAATATTACATTTAAATATGTTATTGGGGGTAAATAAGATGCTCTCCTTTTATCCTTAGATACACAAATAAAGGATCCAAATTGATTAACCCCAAAAGAAGGATCAATGCATAAATGAATCAATCATTTGGAAATAAGAGCAAAGAGGAACATCTTAAATACCCATTTAGTTTATAGATTTGAATGTGTGATGGATCTAGAAAGATTAAGAACTTTAATTGAAATGAATAGGAGAAAAGTACTAACCTTGAAATGTTGTAGATCTGAAGAATGTTTTTTTTGGGGGTCTGCACTTAGTTTTTGGAAAATCTGAGACTGGATCTGAAACAAAAATGTAGAGACGAACAAAACCCAAAAATATTTTTCCATTTTGACATGGTTCTGATTTTGACCCTCAAGTCAATATCATCATTAACCTAGAATTTCTGATTCTAACCTAGGAAGAATTAACCTAAAAATTCTCTGACAGGAAACCTATTTTCGGATCCTGAAAGTTTTTCGAAAAGGGTATCCGCATCTGCACTCCGATCTATTGTTCTAAACTTGTACCTACAAGAAAAATTGATTGTTTGTTGGGGGGGAGGGGTTTGCCTTGGTCAAACCCTGGTTTTGGAATTAACCTCAAAGTATAATTTAAATTTCATAAGTAAAACAAAGTAAATGAACAAATTCACCTTACTTGTAGAATCCCTTGTGGCGGATTCGAATCTGTGAATCCACAAGTATGTATGCACCAAAAAGGATGTAGAATGTAGAATGTCTCCAATAAATTACTTGTAGATCTTCAATGCCAATCTTGAATGGGTATTTGAATAGAAAGAGGCTTGGAGGAATGTGGATGGAGAAATCTTCAACAAGAGGGCTCAATGGAGCTTGAATCCTTCAATGGCCACCAATGGATCTCCTTGATGAAATGAGTGCTTGAGAAGTGTTTGAATGCTTGAGAATCGGTGAATGATTCAATGGCTACTTGGATTGCTTAAAATCTTGATTCTTCACCTTTGGATCTCACTCTTCAATTCTTTGTCTTAGATTTCTCTTGCTTATAGTTCAAGTCTTTGCTTGTAGTTCATGGTTAGAGAAAATGAGAGAAGAAAGCTTCCTTTTATATGAAATTGGGGCACAATCTTCTAGAGAGACCTACATAGGAGAATTAAATTCTAATTAGGCCTATACCCCTAGAAGAGGACCTATATTAAATATAATTTAATATTTGTTGTTTTGAAGACTGAAATAGTCGACCCAGAAGCGGGAATTAACTCTTTCCAAAGCCCGACATCCGAAAACCCTAGAATTCTAGAATTTGAACCCTAGGTCAGAAAAAGGTTGATTAAGACCTAGGTCAAGGTCAAGGTGGACCTTGACCTAGGCCAAGGTAGATGTCAACCTTGACCCAAAAATGTTGACCTTCACCCTGAGGTCAAAGTCCTAGTTTTTCAGTCTGGAGTGTCAGAAATAAGCTGGAAAAAGTGGAAATGGGGCAGAATAGGGAGAAAAAGTCAAATCCAAGTCAGGGACCCATTCAAGGTGCTTGACATGACCCCAAACCACTTACTCAAAATGCTAGACCAGTCTAAAATGGAAGTGCTTCCATTTTCTGACTATACATTTAGCCCCCACTTTAGCAAGAGTGAACCGCCTCACAATAGGTGTATAATAATCACGCTCAAGGCCTTTCTTAGGAATGGTTCATTCAATCTAAGGACTAATTTTTCCCGTTATGAGGTGCATTTAACTTTTCAACCCAGGGACATATACTTGAAATGGTCGTCATGATATGTGCACTAGGTTCCTTAAGGAGTCATTCTACTTATGCTGTAGGAAGGTAAAAATGCATAAAAGAAACCTACAATAGTGCTGCAAGAAAAGAATACATTTATCTTCTTACTCGAATAAATGCTATAAACTACAAATCTACTAAAACCTATGATTTCAACCTAAAACATCCATTATAACTATTCTTGCATATGTTGCAGGAACACTCACAAGTTGCGATGCTGCAGGAAGAAATTGTAACTTCTATTTGAAATACTAGGAATGCTGGAAATGTTGGAAATGAAATCTATTCTATTCTAGCCTATTCCACCTTCCAAGTGGGCCCCCTTGGTCAGTTTCTACTAAACTATGAACACAGAATGTAAACCAAGAACTATTTCATTGCGTTTCAAAAACTCATTACATAAAAACAAGACACGTAACTTGAAAAATAGATTGCTGCAAGATACAACAGTTCCCTTTCAAAAACTTTTGTCTTTCATTTTTCCTAGCTAGCTCTAAATATTGGTCCAATCCCTATATAAATAGAGGATCAAACATTTATTACAAAAATAGAAAAGAAACTATCTTGCTGAAAACATGTCGAAGAAGAAGATGGAAGAACAACAGCCCGCGATGTGGGTAGTAAAGCTCGGGTGACCAATTCAACAGAATGAAGTGCAGAGGGAATATAGGAACACTACATCCCCACATCCTGGAATAATGGCTCCATTGTAGCAACCATGTTTCCTGGTGTTATAATGATCACTCTATCGTAGCTGGTCCTCAACAGTCCTCCATGAATGTTGTCGACCACTCTCCAGCCGCTTTCTCTCCTGTCAAGTTAGTTATGATGTGGAAATATTCATGTAGCAAGCTTAATCAAATTAAATATCCAGATATTAGAACATATATTCTGATGGTTTTATGAAATACTACACTATATGTATAATATTAGCAAAATATGTCATAAACATCTACCCATGGTTCATCAGTTCTTTCTGGACTTTATCACTAGTTTTTGGCTGGTTAGACTCTCAAATGTTTTAACAAAAACTAGAACAGAGTATTAAAATTATACAAAACAAAGGCAATAATTTAGCCTTATCATCTGCCCCTTGGTTAATCAAATGCTTGTCCTCAAGCATTGCACCTTTTGGCAATTGACCTGTAGTCACAAACTTCAGTTCTTCCCCTCCTCTGGCTCTTAAAGGAGTAGTAGAATCCCCTTGTTCTTTCTGAAACTTCCCTTCTGTGATCTTCCTACATCCTGTCAAGTCTAGTAGTGTTGATATCATACAAGGGCCAAAGGAGCATGGGCGGTTGCATTGTGAATGGACACCAGAGCTCCTGCTTGATTTTCCTTCCCAGTGCTATGTACTTTGGTGCCCGGTGTATAGTTGCTTCAAGGTTAATGGGGCTATGTGGTTCTGATATTTTAAAGAGCTCTGATAATCTACCCCATCTACTTCTGGCACCGATTAGGGCTCTTTGGAAGACAAAGTAGGACATGTTGTCATATTCTGTATAAACTTCTACTCTGAGTTTAAAATTTTTATCTCTAATCTCCTTTTTAACATTCCTATATGTTAGTCTAAACCAATCCCTCAGGAATACTTTTGGTTGACTTCTTTCTGCTCTTAATGGTAGGGGTTATGTCTTCTCAAGATCTCTATAATTCCCCAACTTCCTATCATAGTTGGCCTCATTGTGCATCCATGACATCAGATCCCTTAAGTGTATATCCCCTATGTAAGGTAGGGGATTCCATTCAATCTCTATAGGGATGATAAAATTATGTACATACAACTCACAGAGTAGGTTTTGTTGCCAAGATGGAAGTGTTTGGTATAACCCATAGAATTCCTAGGCTGATTTGAACTCTGCATTTATATCCTTGAGGGTCATCATCAATTGGAATAGAAGGAATTGTTCTTTGAGACAGATAGTATAGACCCTGGGTGGAGGTCTACAAGCAAGGACCTGGTCAGTTAGTTTAAGAGCATGGTCCATTCTCTATTTTTGTTTTGTCACCTGATCTTTCAATTCTGCAATTTCCTTTTCCTATTCTGTTATTTCTTTCTGCAATTTATTTTTCTCTTCTTCATGCAAAGTGGTGGTAAGCACATATTTATTATATAACTGAAAAAGAAGCATTTGCAGAGTAATCAGACCATTATTTTCATCTTGGTTATTCTTCTTTCTTTGTTCTTTCCATAACTTCTCTAAGAATTTTATTAACCAAGTTAGTTTATAAGAAACTACAACATTTCTTGTGCAAGGCATCTGGTGAGTTATAGGGGTTTCTTCCTCATGAGTTGGAACATCCTACTAGCTAGCTCCTGGGTCATTCTGACATACATTTGGCTCATCTTCACACTCCTCTCCCAGATTTTGAGGAATGTCAGGAATTTCAGACTGACTGGGAGAATCATCAGGAACAATATGGATAAGAGTTTCCTCCTCACATTGTTTGGGGGATGAGGGCTAGCTTTTGGTGATCATTTTAGAAATCTGCCCTCTCATCCTAGGAATTCTTCTTACAGGGGTTTCCTCAATTTCTACGACCTTTTTCTTACTAACCCTTTTTTTCATCTCTGCTGCAGGAATAGTGGTTGCAGGAACTGACTTCATTCTCTTCTTTCTTGAGACTTGAGGGTTTTGCAGTTCAGCTGCAGGAACTGAAGTTTCTCCTACTATCTTCTGTTTTCCTTTGGTTCGGGTGGCAGTAGGTATATTTCTCATGTGAGTGGTTAAAGGCACATTTTCTTGTAAATTTTTAGTTTCTGCCCCTTGGTTATTTTGCTCGGCAACTGAATCAGGGGAGACTGCATTATCTTGGTTAACTTGCACATTTGGGGCAATTTGAGGCTGAAGAGTTTTATGATGGATGAACTCAACCCATGTCATAGGGGAGGCATCCCTAAGAGATCTTTCTATGAGTAAATTAATCAGGGCATGGTGAGTAACAGAGTTGTCTTTCCCTTTCTGGGTTTCTTTGGCACTAATGTACAGCATATTAAATAGAAAATTGGGTGCATTCATTGGGATATTATGTCGTACATAACTAAGCAGCTTAAAATGATGTGCATGTAAATTAGAGAATCGTCCTTCATAGGTGAAATACCTTATAATGTGCATAGCCAACTCCTGGTATGGTGGTAGAATGGAAATCCTTTTGCATCCCTATTTAGTGATCTCCAATGGAGGGTCTCCTGGTAGGGTGAATTAAGCCATGGCTGACCTGGCATCATGGGCATTGGGATAATGTTCCCCTGCTGTTGGAAAACTGGTCACTTCCACTATTCACTCCTCTATTGCAACAACTGGCGATCCCCATATTGTTGTGTGGCCCTCATCAAATGTGTTCAAAAATTCTGCTGCTGCTTCATCATCAAACTCCGTCAATTTTAAGAAATACCCCAGCCATCTGCAGGCATTAAATCTTCTTACGGCCTCTACATTGGCTAGAAAAATATTATGAACCACTGGTTCACGCCGCTGCAATTGGCCCCCCATTTTACCAAATTGAACCTCTGCTCTGTTTAACCTCTGCTCTGTTCTTCATAATTACCTTCTTTTCTTTTGAATTCCAGACTAATTCACATAAACTTGCAAACCCTCTTTCACATTCTTCTGGTTTTCTTGATGTGAACAATAATGATGTACTTTTAACAGAATGTATCATAGATATTCATGTGAGTGAGAGTTATGTCATGGTTTTAATACTGGGTCACATCTTAGTCTGACAGTTAGGGGTTTATTCGGAATAGAGGTATGACATTTGACACTTGTGTGATGCGGCAGCTGGATTTTAATTAAGACAATGCCGAAGTACAAATTTGGGGATCTTTTAATGAGTAAATAGAAATAACACTTTTTAGAAATTGGCACACTTCCCTGCCCCCTACAAAATATTGACAAGTGTCCTCACTTGTCAGACTTGGCAGAAGATATGGAACTGGATTAAGGCGGCAATAATACATTTATTGCAGTATTCGATATAACCAACTAAATATATGCACTAAAAATGGAAATAAATTTGAAAATCTCATACCTATTAATTGATCATCGCACGTTTCAGGAAAGATTATTGAAAGTGGAATGACGGCGTCGGTGGTCGCATGCGTCAACACACTATCTCTTTATTAAAAGCATAGAAACATGATGGCATGGATGTGGGTGGATGAAAGATTAGGAAATGAAATGGGGTGGAAAAGAAGAATATAGAAAGTGAATGGAAAATTTGAACTTTATGTAAACATAAATTTTTTATTATGGTCATGCATCGAAGGAATTGTTATTGAAGTGTTGCAGGAAGAAGGTTGACACCCTCTGCTGCAGGAAGTGTTACTTGTTGATTCGTTAAAACTGACTGGTTGAACTGCTACAGGAAGTCTTCTTTCATCTGTAGCTGGTGATACAACTTTAGTCTATGGCCATTGACTAGTAGCTTGAAGTGGATAGGATCGATTTTTGTCAACTAGACTGCTCCATTTGTAAATATATGGCTTATTTCATATGGACCCAGCCATCGTGTCTGTAGTTTGCCTGGTATCTCCTGGAATCTGGAATCATATAACAATTCCCAATCTCCAACTTTGAATTGCTTATTTTTGATATGGGATTCATGCCACTATTTTCTTTGCTTTTGGACAATTTTTGTATGCTGCAGGGAAGACTTGCGCATTTCATCCAAAGAGTTGAGATGCAGCAATCGCTCTTTTTGTGCTGTAGGAAGATCAATGTTTAACTCCAACATTGTTCTTAATGTTTTGTGTTCAAACACTATTGGTAGCATTGTTGTTTTGCCATATAACAGTTCAAATGGAGTGAACCCTATGGTGGTCTTCCATGTTGTTCTATATGCCCAGACGGCTTCTGATAGTCTGTTGCTCCAGTCTCGGCGATGCAAATGAATTGTCTTTGTTAAAATTGCTTATATTTCCCGATTTGTAACTTCTGCTTGCCCATTGGCTTGAGGGTGGTAGGGGCTTGATTTTTGATGTCTGATATTATATTCCTTCATGAGCTCTGTTATCAAATTGGAGGTGAATTGGGTACCTTGATCAGTAACAAGCTCTTTTGGCATGCCATATCTTGTAAAAATTTCTTCATACAAAAATTTAGAAACTTTATGATCTCTTGCATGCTTCATTGCTCTCACTTCGATCCATTTGGTCAGGTAATCTATGCACACCAGTATGTATGACTTCCCATTAGATGGAGGATCTATTGGACCAATAAATTCTATGCCCCATTTATCGAATGGTGTTACCACCACCTGTGGGTTTAAGGGAATTTCATCTGATCTTATTGGTCGGCCCATTCTTTGGCATTTTTCACACTTTCTTGTATAACTTGCTGCATCTTTGTGAAGTGTAGGCCAATAGTAGCCAGTTGTTAAAATCTTCTATGATATTTTTTTGGCTACAAAGTGCCTTCCACATGGTTCATTGTGACATGCATGAAGAATGTCATATGTCTCATCTTCTCTCACACATCTTCTCATGACTTGGTCAGGTCCAGTGTAAAATAATATGTTATCAATCCAAGAGAAATGGAAGCTT
>MU225338.1:1529218-1555866 GCA_018584345.1 Thuja plicata | reverse complement strand
TGAATTGATTATGATTTGATCAAGGAAATTGATATTGTTGATATTTGAAAATATTGATTCAGGGATTTGATAAATTGAGAAATGGGGCCCAAAGTCTAGGCGACCATTTTAGGGTGCATACAACATGTAGGAATGCTAAACTTGGATTGAGTTAAGGATGCAAGTTGTTGTTATAAATATGACACAGTTTGAGCCAAACTAATAATTATGGAATCATTAGAAAAAATAGGTGGCATAGAATTAGGAACACTAGGAAAAGTGTAGGAAGTGGCAGGAATGGATGACACAACTGGTGGAACACTTGGAACCACAGTTGGAAGGGGATTAGAATAAGCAAAAGGCACACTATGATATGAAGGTTGTGAGGTAGGTAGAGATATCGGTGGAACACTCATAGGAATAGATGAAATTGGGAGAGATGTAGTCATAAAAGGAGGATTAT
This sequence comes from Thuja plicata, assembly GCA_018584345.1. Taxonomy (NCBI): domain Eukaryota; kingdom Viridiplantae; phylum Streptophyta; class Pinopsida; order Cupressales; family Cupressaceae; genus Thuja; species Thuja plicata. The sequence continues at coordinate 1,555,424 of MU225338.1, read as the reverse complement.
AAGTAGGAATGCTTGGTAAGTGAACAAAATAAAGTCCATCACTAGTGATAGGAGGAGTGAATCCTAGATCTTGAGCCTCTTGAGCTAAAGGTTTAACATTTAAATGCACAATATTAGTGATACCACGCAAGAGATTAATACCTTGTTCACTATCACAAAGGAATTTCTAAAGAGCCTCTATTGATTGGATATAATCTTGATTATGGTTTTCTTGAAGAAGCCAATTTCCCATTTTACCAAGTTCGATTGAAATTTTTTGCACTTGTTCAGGAGGAATTCTTAAAGCATCATGAGATGAGTGAGAAGAGTTATGCTCCATAGAAGGATTGGCATCATGAGTGGTCAAATTATCATCTGGGTTCCTAAGGAAAGGAGATGAAGACTTGGGATCAAAGGATCCCATAAGTCTATGGATTCTTCTAACCGGGATAATATAAGTAGGATTAGAAGTGGTAAATATCATACACCAATGCAATGCAAATGAACTAATTTAGGAAACACAAGATTTTGATTTTTAATTTTTGAAATGTAAATTCAAGAACATGCAAGATCTAACATAAAAGATGTAAATCTAACACCAAAAAGAAAGATTTGTCTATCGCGGGTTCACCAAAATGTAACACATAAAATATTACATTTAAATATGTTATTGGGGGTGAATAAGATGCTCTCCTTTTATCCTTAGATACACAAATGATGGATCCAAATTGATTAACCCCAAAGGAAGGATCAATCCATAAATGAATCAAACATTTGGAAATAAGAGCAAAGAGGAAGATCTTAAATACTTGTTTAGTTTCTAGATTTGAATGTGTGATCGATCTAGAAAGATTAATAAATTTAATTGAAATGAGTAGGAGAAAAGTACTAACCTTGAAATGTTGCGGATCTAAATAATCTTGTTTTTAGGGGTCTGCACTCAGTTTATGGAAAATCTGAGACTGGATCTGAAACAGAAACACAAAGACGAACAAAACCCAGAAATCTTTTTTTGTTCTAATACAATTCTGATTTTAACCCTCAAGTCAATGTCACCATTGATCTAGAATTTCTAATTTCGACTTAGGGCAAAATTGACCTAAAAAGTCTCCGACAGGAAATCTATTTTTGGATCCCAAATTTTTTCCAAAAAGGGTATCCAAGTCTGCACTCTGATATGTTGTTTTGAACCTGTACCTGCAAGAAAAATAGATTGTTTGTTGGGGGGAGGGGTTCACTTTAGTCAAACCCTAGTTTTGGAATTAACCTCAAAGTATAATTGAAATTGCATAAGTAAAACAAATTAAATGAACAAATTCACCTTGCTTATAGAAGCTTCCCTTGTGGTGGACTCGAATCCGTGAATCCACAAGTATGTATGCACCAAAAAGGATGTAGAATGTAGAATGTAGAATGTAGGATGTCTCTAATCAATTACTTGTAGATCTTCAAAATCAATCTTGAATGAGTCTTTGAATAGGAAGAGGCTTGGAGTAATGTGGATGGAGAAATCTTCAACAAGAGGGCTCCATGGAGCTTGAATCCTTCAATGGCCACCAATGGATCTCCTTGATGAAATGAGTGCTTGAGAAGTGATTGAATGCTTGAGAATGGATGAATGCTTGAGAATGGATGAATGCTTCAATGGCTACTGGGTTCACTTCAAATCTTTCTTCTTCACCTTTGGATCTCACTCTTCAATTCTTTATCTTAGATTTCTCTTGCTTATAGTTCAAGTCTTTGCTTGTGGTTCATGGTTAGAGAAAATGAGAGAAGAAAGCTTCAATTTATATGAAACTAGGGCACAATCTTCTAGAGAGGCCTACATAGGAGAATTAAATTTCAATTAGACCTATACCCCTAGAAGAGGACCTATATTAAATATATTTTAATTAGATTTTTTGTTCTGAAGACCAAAACAACCGACCCAAAAGCGGGAATTAACTCTTTCCAAAGCCCGACATCTGGAAACCCTAGAATTATAGAATTTGAACCCTAGGTCATAAAAAGGTTGATTCTAACCTAGGGAAAGGTCAAGGTCGACCTTGACCCTGAGGTCAAAGTCCCAATTTTTTAGTCTAGAGTGTCAGAAATAAGCTAGAAAAAGTGGAAATGGGGAAAAACATGAGGGAAAAGCCAGATCCAAGTCAAGGACCCATTCAAGGCGCTTGAAATTACCCAAACCAATTACTTGGAAGGCTAAACCAGTCTACAAGGGAAGTGCTTCCATTTTCCTACTATACACCATCATCAAGCATAACCACAAGCTAAGACTTGAACTATAAGCAAGAGCAACCTAAGACAAAGACTTGAAGAGTGAGTTCCAAAGGTGAAGAAGCAAGATTTGAAGCAATCCAAGTATCCATTGAAGCTTTCGTCCATTGTCAAGCATTCAAGCACTTCTCCGGCACTCATTTCATCAAGAAGATCCATTGGTAGTCATTGAAGGATTCAAGCTTCATGGAGCCCTCTTATTGAAGATTTCTCCATCCACATTCCTCTAAGCCTCTTCCTATTCAAAGACTCATTAAATATTGGTGTTGAAGATCTACAAGAAATTGATTTGAGACATCCTACATTCTACATCCTTTTGGTGCATGCATACTTGTGGATCCATGGATTCAAATCCGCCACAAGGGCTTCTACAACCAAGGTGAATTTATCCATTTACTTTGTTTTACTTATGCAATTTAAATTATACTTTGAGGTTAATTCCAAAACCAGGGTTTGACCAAGGCAAACCCCNAAACCAGGGTTTGACCAAGGCAACCCCCTCCCCCCCCCCCAACAAACAAATTCATTTTTCTTGTAGGTACAGGTTCAGAACGGTAGATCAGAGTATAGATTCAGATACCTTTTTCGGCAAACTTTCAGGATCTAAAAATAGATTTCTTGTCAGAGACTTTTTAGGTCGATTCTTCCCTAGGTCAGAATCAAAAATTCTGGGTCAATGGAGACATTGACTTGAGTGTCAAAATTGGAACTGTGTCAGAACATAAAAAGATTTCTAGGTTTTATTTGTCTCTGCGTTGCTATTCCAGATCCGGTCTCAGATTTTCCAGAAACTGGGTACAAACCCCCGAAAACAACATTCTTAAGATCTGTAACATTTCAAGGTTAGTACTTTTCTCCTATCCATTTCAATTAAAGTTATTAATCTTTCTAAACCTATCACACATTCAAATCTATAAATAGGTATTAAAGATCTTCCTCTTTGCTCTTATTTCCAAATGATTGATTCATTTGTGCATTGATCCTTCCTTTGGGGTTAATCAATTTGGATCCTTTATTTGTGTATCTAAGGATAAAAGGAGAGTATCTTATTTACCCCTACATTTCAAATACATTGATTACATACCCCAAACATATTTAAATGTAATATTTATTTATGTTACATTTTAGTGACATCTATTTTATATGTTACAAAAGGTAGCAAGGACCGAAACTTTACTATATGTGTGCTTAGGTCAACTTCCAAAATGTGCAATGAAGGTGGCGTAGATCAAAAGAGAAAAGGAAGTGTGGAGACAATGAATTGTCCACATTTCTATTCCTAATTTTTAGGTGACTCAAGAGTTTGTTGATGTTTATAAGGATTGGAAAGCGACATGTGTTCCTCCCACTAATCACAATTAATCCATAGGCTCAAAGGTGCTCGTTCAACCTTTGTCATGCTAACATGTTTTCTTTGATTTGGGATTTAGTTCTAGAATAGTTTTTATTTTAATTTAATCTCAATCGAGTTTCAAAAACTATATCATGCCATGGGATAGAGTTAACTGAACTCAAAGGTATTAAGTTAGTTTTTGCCATAGACTCTATATATGTAATTGAAGGACATTAAAAAGGTCTGAATTTTTTTTTATTCAATAGACTATAAGTTGTTATTGTGATATTTTGAAAGGAACTTTTTATCTGTGAATGAAAAGGAGATAGTTTTTGGCAAGTTTAGATCTGTGTGTTTGAATTTATGATGACAATTTTTTTGTGTGAATTTTACTTGCAGTTGTCAAGTCTTCTTTTTGCACTAGACTATATGCATATATTCTTCATAATCTATTTTATGGTCTATTGAAAATGAAATAGATATGTTATGTTTATGGTGAACAAAATTTGTGTATTTTAAAAGTTAATAATTCATAAAAAAAAATGAATATCATATTCATTGCATATTGATGAATGAATATTAGTAAACCTTACACACTTTTGGGTCAAAAGTATATTTGAATGTTAGTGTAGTTATCATTCATTGTAATATCTTATAAGGGAGTTGTACCTTTCAAATTCAAAGGGAAATTATACATAATTTACCCAACTATTGATAATAGATTTGTGCTTAAATTAAAGAGCTAGAGTTAGAATCATAATATTTATCAAAGGACAAATCTGTTAGCCAACACACCTTAGAGATGATTGATATGTTTTCAAGCCTTCCAAATTGATTGGAAAGAACTTTTAATAGAGAAAAATATGCATTAAGGATTTTGTCTAACCAATCCACTGTTTGTCACTTATCTTTAACTGAGGTAAGATTAATTCTGTTTCAAATAAGGATTTCCCAAGTCTCATGACCTTTAACAACTCTAATTATCCATTTATTCACTAAAACGATCCCTTGTATTTTGGTTTGATTAATATCAACCCTCCTTTACATTTGGGTTGAATGTAATAATTCAAAGAAGTGGCAATAAATTGAATAATACCACCCCATTTAGTCCGTAAAAACTATGAAATAATTTTGACTAAGTCCTCAGAACCTTTGTTGGAAGGCTTCTAGCAGGAACAATAATAAACACACGTGGTAAAGTAAAATTTGTTAACAACTTGGGTTTTACTAGCTAGAGAGAGAAATATATTTCCCCAATCAAAAAGTTTAGTTATGGCTTTATTGAGATATCAAATCCACTTGTTAGGGTGAGGAATCCCAAGACCGAATGGTATCCTAAGATACCACATAATTTTCCTATGTCTAATCTATTAGAATTCATAGAATTCTATCACCAAGATCCAGTGTAGAAAAAACCTGTCACAAAAGAAAAGAATGGAGACACAACAAAGAATGTTCTAAAAGATGAAATATTCATTGAGAGAGGGAATAATAAATTACAAAGAGATCAATCATTATAAAGGAGATCAAAACTCTAAAAAAGGAAGAGACTAGGTTGCACGATAATAATTAATTAAAAAATTAATTATTACATGCCTAAAGTTTAGCTTAAGTAAACTAGAGATAATAATTGACTTAATAATTAATTCAAAATAATTCAATTAATAAGTGAGTTAACTTATTACTCTAACACCCCCCTTAAGATAAACTTATGAAGAAGCTAAAATACTAGAAACAATTACTGAAAGAAGGAAATGGGTCGTGACAACATGGCCTGATCAAGCACCCAAGTACAAGAAATTTCTATAAAGAGGAGAAAATGAGAAAATCCAGTGGGAAAAACCCCTCTTTGAAAAGAGATGAAGACTAGTGAAGGACTGAAGAAGCCTTCAAACTAAAGAATGTCCCAAAAAATAGGAATAAAGGATGAACATGACGAACACCACTGAAGCATGAAGTGCAAATATTGTTGAAGAATAACTATTGGAACCTCCATTGTAATAGAACATGATCAGGGAGAGAAGACTATAATCTGCATGAGTGCCCTCAAATGACACCACTTGAATCATGATGGCAAACAAAGGAAACCATTGGAACTCAAAGATGCAGATGGCAAAAAACACCAAAGTCTGAAGAGCTAATCAAAAAATGGAAGGATGCCTCAAAATAGGAATGAAAGAGTTTCCATATGGTAAATGATCCATCTCACCGAAATGCATAGGTACCCAGCCATTGCATCCTCCTAGTGCATAGGAACAAATACTGAATACATATCTCACTCCATTGAACCAAGGAAGCATTAGAACCAAAAGGAGATACCCCCCCATAATTTTGAGTAGGGAGAGGCATGCCATGTACACTGAAATAGACTGCCAAGAACAACTACATGTCGAAGAACTAGGAGCATAGGAGGTGTAGAAGAAAGTAAAAACACATATAGAGGATGGTGTTGTGGAAGGATCACTCTCTTGACACACATCATGAGGCTAATGTCATAGAAGGAACACTCACTTGAAAAAGGTAGATGGCAAACAAAGAAAATATCAAACCCACCCATGACACTTTATAATGTAGTGCGAGTACAAACAGGCACAAAATGTGCAAGATCCCAAGCATGCAACAGATGAAACACCATCTCAGTGTATTTGTCAAAAATAAATGCTAAAAAAATAAATGTACAATCCTCAGGAATGATAGAAATTTGTAGGAACATAAGTAACAGCTAAAAAAGAGTCATCCCATGCAAGGAAAATGATCCCAGGACCTGAAACATCCAAGATATCCACTAGATTACAAAAATACAAAAAAAATGAATAAAATATACCTAGAGCATATTATGGAAATGAGACCCATACCATAGTAAAGAGCACAGAACCACATTTCCAATGATATGTGGAAGTCGGAAAATGAAGCCCAGACGAGCAAGATATGGCTCCTAGAGTGCAAAAAAGAACCCTGACTTTGACTGGCAAAAAACATTACAAAATGAAAAAATAAAAAAACCAAACCTACAAAATCAGATTGGGCTCATATTAGCTTTCTGATGATACCTTGTTTGCACAAAAATGCTTTTATTTTCTTAAGCTATGGGAAAAAAATTGAAAAGGGCTCCAAAACAAAAAGAACTCCAAGTGATCTCAGCTAAATCTAGCGGAGCTCCACTAAATCTGTCAATGCCGCTAAATATAGCGGGACTGCAAACAAATTGGCCAAATTTGGCAGAGAAAAAGAGCTGACTGGGTGCTGATGTCAGCTGACGTGGCCATGCAAGAAATATTTATTTGAAAAAGAATGATATATATATATATAGGAAAAAATAGTAAAAAAAGGAGAGGCATGCAAAGCACTGGCCATGGGGCCTGCGCACACCCTTGGTTGTCATGTTGGGCCTACGCATGATTGGTCTTGGTCATCGTGCGGGCCTACGCGGCACCATTGTGGGTGTCGTGCGGGGAGGAGGCCCCACCGCTTGCCACGGGTAGGTGGGTGGGGTACGAAGCCCCACCAACTTTTAATTTTTTTTTAAACCCCATAAAAAATAGATTATTTATTTATTTTCAAAATCTCCCCCCAAAAAAATTGTGCCCCTTTAAAAAAAACTTGCATCGGGAAGTGTGCCCAGAAAAGGGTCGTATAGGCAAAACATTTTTGCCTCAGATTTCAACTGTGTCCAAATTAGACATGCCTTATGTGAAAATAGAGATTTTTGGGCATTCTGGATGCAACCCTGAGGTTGGTTTATGTCCAAAATGCTCCAAAAAATAGCTCCCCTAGATTCACACAAACAACTTCTAAAAACTTGAAATCCTCAGAGCTCCAACATTTTTTCAAAAACTCAAGAATGAGTTGCAATAGAAAAGATCTGATACCATATTAGAATTTATAGAAATCTATCACCAAGATCCACTATAGCAAAAACCTGTCACAAAAGCAAAGAATGGAGATACAACAAAGAATGTTCTGAAAGATGAAATATTCATTCAGAGGGAAAAATAAATTACAAAGAGATCAATCCTTATAAAGGAGATCAAAACTCTAAAAAAGGAAGAGACAAGGTTGCATGATAATAATTAATAAAATAATTAATTATTACATGCCTAAAGTTTAGCTTAAGTAAGCTAGAGATAATAAGTGACTTAATAATTAAATCAAAATGATTTAGTTAATAAGTGAATTAACTTATTACTCTAACATAATCTTCTCCCATTGTCATGGTATCCATTAAGGAATAGGTTTGTGTTGTATAATACAGATTTTATGTTTATCATGGGTAAGCTTAGCTCTAGAGACAACACAATACAACTCTAAAATATACATCGTATTGGAGATATCCTTTTTAGGTTTTCTTAAGAAAAATAAACTATCTACAACATAATGTGAATTAATAACAATATTTTGAGGGATAGATATTCATGAAATGAGTTTTATTAGGTTGACATTTTGTAACATATAACCAAGTGCATCAATTGTAAGCACGTATAAATATAGAGGTAAAGGACATCTCTGGTGAATAGATCTTTGTAAAGGAAGGAATCAATCATTGTGTCATTGATAATAATTCATGCATTGGAATCTTAAAACAACATTTGAATATGAGATTGAATTTTAAAAACCAAACCCTAGCCATTAAAACATGTTGAGGATAAAAATCCACCTGATCCTATCATATGCCTTATCAAAATCAAGCTTAGTAAGAACAACATTTTGACAAGTTAGATGATCACATTCACAAATTTCCCAACCCTAAATCAGATTATTATTATTATTATTTTGGCTAAAATGACAAAGCTATTATATTTTATTCATATATAATTTTTGATACACTACTTCAAAGATACTTATGGGGGAATGAAGCAGGGAATAAAATCCCCAATCCTTTCCAAAAAAGAAACTAGACCATACATAAAAATGACATACTGGCCAAGGAATAACACGGAGGCACAAAAACACCCAAGAAAGCCAAAAATAGGGGTGCCAAAATGTGCTAGACCCAAGAATGCACCCCTGATTGGGCATATGATTCAAAGAGCATTTTAACCAAAAAATGCCAAAAACCTTAGGAGTTGGGACTCGACGCTTAGGCAACAAAAAAGTGGAATGCATGTGGCCCAGGCATGGAGACTAGTCCTCCCCAACCTGTCATTTTCCTTTCTTGGCTCAACAAGCACAACAGAAGTTGCCCCTGGGAGAAGCACTGGAATTCCTTGATGAAGATCTCGGAGAGTTTCCCTGCAAAGCCGGAAGGGAAGGAACCGAGGTAGCCACCAAACCCCAATTTTCTATATATGCCAGAATGACCGAAAGGTTGTCAAATAGCAGGAAAGAGTTGACAATAACATAGTTCAGAAGAAACTCACTGAGCTTGGCCACCTCCCCTCTGAGTTGGCTCAGATTCCTGTTCTACAAAGCTAATTTGAACTCATCGTACAGTTTTATGAACTCCCTCTTGTTATCAAGGTGGTCAATAGGAAATAAACCGCCAACCCATGCCCTAGACCCACGTAGATCATATCTCCTCACAGCATCGTGGAGCTCCTCAGCCGAAAGAAAATCCTCCTTCAACAATTTGGACATGATACACATGAAAATCTTATATAATGGCAGCATATCATAAAGGTTGGACAAGAAAACTGAGACCACCTGCGAGTGGAATAAGGGGCGTGGGGATTCTATTATTAGAATGCCATCACCAATCACGTTGCACACTGCTTTGAGCACCTCATATGGGGCCTCTTTAAAAGGGACCTTCATATGCCTGGAAAGGTAGGGGCCTGACAGTGGGCATTCCCAATCCTTAGTGCCCAAGCTAATTCTATTATTCAACCTTCTATAATCCATAATGCACTATGGATAAAACTAACCAAACCCATAAAACCATGTATTCTTCAAAACAAACTGAAAAAATGAAAGAGGAGGGACGCCTTATGTAGAAAAATGGGGTTGCAAGTAATAATGTAAGAATGTGGGTGAAAAGGCCGCCATAAACTTCCTATGTGTGAAAGATTGCCCAAATTTGCATAGGGATGAACAATGACCAAGTGTTCTAAGAAATAAAGTAGAGGTGAGATGACAGAGTACGTACAAAAAATATGCAAAAATCATTCTAGTAGCCATGTGTACAACCCACTAAATCAAGCCATGTGAATGAGTACAAAAAACTGAAAACCCTAAATTTAAAATAAATGATATTGTGACGTTCATACACACTACCTCGGGAAACCGCAACAACACCAAGCCTTCCAAAGAAAATACGTCAAGAAGCCACACACACCCCTCCACTTTAGGTCCTAATGTCACGCCGACACTCAAGAATTTCATCGCTTAAAAATATGGGCAATTCACTTGGATCTGTTGACATGAAGTCCACATCCCATCGACCCAAATCCAACTCAACACCTAGGTTGGATAGCCAGTCAGCTACCATGTTGGCCTCCCAAATATAGTGGGAAACTTTATATAAGTTAAAACGTGGCAAAATCCACCATAATTCATGAAGAATATATTGTAGCTCCCAATTAACCACCTTTTTTGAGAACATAGAAGATGTAACAACCTAAGAGTCCCCCTCAATGTGGAGGTTGCAAATACCTAAAGTAGTCGCCACCTTAACTCCACACAATAAGGTCATTGCCTCAACAATATTATTAGACCCATATAGAAGTCTGCAAAAAGAAGCATTTATGATGGTCCCATCCGCTATCCTCAGGACAAAACCAACACCTGATCTCCCTGGGTTACCCTTAGAGGCCCCATCAAAATTCAACTTGACATATTCTGACTCCAGAGGAAGCCATTTAGATTCTTTTCTAATTTGATGCTTAGGTGCCTTACTAATAAGAACTCCTTTGAAGGGAATAAATATGAGCTTCCACTTATTCATAATTGTGTTATCGAAATAGCTGAAGGTTGATGATAGAGATTTACATTTTTCCACATGTGCATTAACCAATTCGGATACATATCTTTCTATTAGGAGGCAAACTTGCTCAATTGAGGCCTTATCATTTTTGAAGATCCATTTGTTTCATTCCCACCAAATGCATCACATGACCATGACTAGAATAAATCACCAGATGACTAAGAAGAAGGAATTTATGTGTATAAAGGGCCATTGGAGGAGAATGTGCTTCAATTCACATGGAAAAGGGCCCAACCAATTTAACTTACCCTAGATCCATCTCCATATTTCTTGAGCGAACACACACCCAACCAGTAAATGGTTAGTGTCTTCAATCTCCTTGGATCACAACAAATATGGGAAGGTTTCTGCAATGCCAAGGTGCTTAAGGTGACCACTGGTCAGAATTTTTTCCTAGATAACCAGCCATAGGAAGTATTGCATCAATCTAGGAAAACTTGAATGTTGGGTTAGTTGGCCCATAATTGGGGACCAATGATCTATAACCTTCCTTCACCGTGTACTTACCAATTTTTCTCTTTAGCCAAATCAACTTGTCTTGTTCCCCATTCAAGAAAACATGTCTTTGTTTAAAGATCTCAATAAGCTATTCCTACTCCAACTTAGGAAAGGGAAACCCCGAGCAGTCCCTCCAACTAACCGTACTCCCCTCCAAAGTGAATTTTTCTGAGACTTTGTGGCCTCCAAGTTGTTCCAAGACTTCTCTAGCTTGAGGAAACTTACCACATTTAGCTAGCTGGGGAAAACCGTTCCAAGAGTTTGACCAAAAATTTGCTTTGCCACTAGAATTAATGACCCAGGACAGGTGGGGGAGGATTATGACTCTACTCCGTACCATAAAATTCCACATTACCAAACCTGTAGGGGGGTTACGAATTGTGAAAATCCTCTCAGGATCATCCAAGTCAAGATACTTACATCTGATGATCTTGGCCCAGAGGCAATTCAGCGACTCGTAGAATTTCCAAGACAACTTGGCCCCTAAGCTAAGATTCCTCTCCATAATACTATGTAAACCTGCACCCCCACTATCCTTGGGTTTACATAGATTATCCCAAGAGACCAGTGGAACCTTATTTTATCCTTCATATTATCCTTCCAAATGAATTCCCTAGGGCATTTTGTGATACACTTCATCACACTCTAAGGGGCCAAAATAATTTTTAGTATCTAATTGGAAATGGAGCTTAAGACGGATTTAACTAGAAGAATTATGCCTGCCAAAGAAATTCACCTAGCTTTCCAGGAAGCTATTCTATCCTTGATTGAGAATAGGACCTTGTCCTAGAATGAAGAAATGTATGCCCAGGTATTTGCAAGGGATTTGAGCCACGATAAAGCCAAAGATATTCTAAATATGCCTAGAGGCTTTCAAATTGATATTGAAAAAAAAATCTTTGATTTAGTAGTATTAATCTCCTGGATTGACACCTCACAATACTCCACAAGTGTACCCTCAATCACTTTAGCTTCCCTAATGTAACCTTTACCAAACAACAAAGAGTCATCTGCGAAAAGGGTGTGGGAAATGGACAACTGAGACTATCTGAGACAAATACCTTCCCATAAACTTAGTCTTCTTTTTAGCTCAATCAGTCTATTGAGGCCTTCCACCAGTATGATAAAAAGAAAGAGAGATAAAGAGTCTCCTTGTCTAATGCCTTGGGATGAAGAGAAGTATCCGCAAGCAGTGTCATTGATCATGACTGAGAACTTAGCCCTATCAAACATGACATAGTCCATTTAATCCATTTTTTTAAATCAAAACCCATCTTGGACAATATCAAGCCTGGAAATTTCTAATTAACTCTACCATAAGCCTTCATCATATCCAATTTGAGAATCATAGATGACAACCCTTCTTTGATAGAGTGCAAAACTTTGTGCACAATCATTGCCCCTTCTACTATATCCTTGCGAGGGACAAAACCACCTTGCTGCTCCAAAATGATTTTGGGAATGATTTTCCCCAAACGAGATGTTATTGCTTTTGAAATAATTTTATAGATAGTGTTACACACTGAAATTGGTCTGAAATCTATGAATAAGGAAGGATTCTGACATTTTAGGATGAGGGTGATAACCGTGTTGTTAAATTGTTTGAGCATACAAGAGTGTTTTCAGGATTCTTCCACTGCTTTTGTGACATTGGGGCCCATGAAGTCCAAATAGTTTTTAAAGAGAAGTGGGGAAAGTCCATCCGAGCCCATAGCTTTATTTGAATTCATTGCAAAAACTGAGGTCCTAATTTCATTCTCTGAGAAGGGGCCAAAGGGATAGATTGTCCTGGGCTAAGACCACCTCTGGAATGCAATCAAGATATTGTGGCGGTTGTGTTCCACACAAGACGCATGAGCTTGATAAAAGATCACTAAAGAAATAGACTGCTTCTAGCTGAATTTCCTTTCACTTCGTGAGTAAAATACCAACACCATATTTTATTTGGAATATTGAGTTCTTATGTCTCTTCACTTTAGCCGAGGCATGGAAGAACGTGATATTCCTATCACCCTCTTTTAACCATAATTCCCTAGACCTTTGTCTCAAATAGATTTCCTCCCTAAGAAACACTTCCTCCTGTTGCAGAGACATGTCCTTTTGATTATTATAAACTTCTAGAGTTAAGCCGTTATGCAAGATAAATTCTCCAATCTCATCCAGTTGAAATTGAAGATCTAATTTCTTCTTGAAAAATATTACCAAAACATACTTTGCTCCATTCTTTAATCTGGGTTTTTAAGAAAGATAATTTCTAAGATAATTTGAACATCCAAGAACCCCTATAAAATGGGCATTGAGACCACCAAATTTGCAGCAATGCCAAAAAGGAAGGATCCCTAAACCACATCTTTTCCAGTTTAAAGTATGATTTAGGTCTAAACACTCAAGGCTCTAACTGAATTTCTGTGGCTACCGCAAATTGATCTGAACCTATTATGGAAAGAATAGAAGATGGACAACATCCATGCCCTGCCAACCAATGGGAATTGATCAAGAATTTTTCTAATTTGAATCCAATGAACTATAAATCCTTTCTTCTATTTGACCACATAATAATGTCATTGGAAGGAACACAATCAAACAGTTCATTTCCATCTAGAGAACTTTGAAAATCTTGGGTGACCTTAGGAGAGGGGTCCAAACCACCCAATTTGTCTACCATGCCTAAAGATGCATTAAATGACCCCCTAATATTACTTTAAGATCTCTCATGCCCTGTAGTAATTGAGACAAAGACTGTCAAAGTTGATCTTTACCTAGAACTGAAATAGGGCCATACACATTGATCAGAATAAAGGAAAGGGCAAAAAATGATACTTGAAAAGCTATCCAATTCACATTAATTGATACTTCTGAGATATTACACTTCTCCTGAGTCCAAAGAATAGACAAACCCCCAGAGGCCCCCGTCGAAGGAGAATATAAAAACTCCCATTTGCTCCATGCTTTGAACATTTTAGTTCCATTTTCTTCTGACAATTTAGTTTCTTGGATTAGCAATATGTCAGCTCCACTCAACAGGGCTTGATCCCTAATAAGGTGAGCTATATTAGGGATGTTTAAACCCCTAACATTCCAAGTCACTATCCTCATACTTTCTTCAGAGGGCTAATTACCCTCCTACTTCCTAAAAATTGTTTTGAAATCAGTGTTGCTGCCTCCTCCTTGCATTTTCAAGGGGTCCTTTGGAAATTTAGAGTTCGCTCGACTCCTAAGGCTATTTCTTCCTTAAGCTTATAAATTTTAGAGGGATGTCCTCTCGGCCTTTTTGGGGTGAAGATAAGGTAAGCCTTGGTAGGGTCCAAATTTGACTGAGATATCGAGCAAGAAGAGGGGTCCAAATTATCCTTCATCCAATCAACCTCCTCCTCCAACCCATCAACATCTATCTCCTCCTCAACAGTGCCCCCCTGTGTAATCATGGTATCCTCCAGAGTACAAATTTTGTGGTTCCTACCATCAGATAACCTATCATCCCCCACCCCCGCAATCAATGAGTCAACCATGAATTCCACCTATGAGGCAGGCAGAACTAGGTTCTGAAGCACATTGTCTTCCTACAAGTCGACTAGAGCTTGATTGAAGACTCTGTGATGCATTGATATATTCTCTATCAGTCTATCTTCCTCAAGGTAATGAAAATCATGATAAATTTGATCTATGACTTGAAGATCATTAGGGCAGAGATCCTCCATTTGTTCATGAGTCCCATCTGATCCTACTAATTCAAAAATTTTATAGGAAAAATATCCTAAAACCCTACCACTTCCCAACTGATAGAACCCATCCTCCACCAATAAAACACCCTCCTCTTCTGCAATTTCATGAAACATTTTTTTAGCTATTTTTGAAAATAACTGATCAGCTACCTCCCTGGCTTTGCGCTTTGCCTCCTTATTTTTTGTTGCTCTCTATGAATGTCCTGCTGCAAGATGTTTAGTTGCACCCGTAGGTCTAATTAAAGGTGATATGGATGTGGTTGTAGGTATACAATTTGATCCTGATTCACAGACCTCTGGTTCCTATCTAACCATTGTTGGGCCATGTTTAGAAAGTGCAACACATATTGGAGGAGATCAAAGAAGTTAGCAAACATGGTCTGACATTTAGAGACAATTTCAAAAACCCTGAGATCACTACGAGGATTAGATGTTAGTGGAACCAGATCTCGCAACTCTAAACAGAGTGATGACCCCCTCTCCTGGGGCTTCACAGGGCATGCCATGGGGTCTGAGTGATGGTCCCTGCATATCTCAGCCTCTAATTGGTGCCCTTTCTCGCATTGAGTAATGAAGTGGCCAAGTTTGTTCTAGAACTGTTTAATAATAGAGGCCTCTTATATGATGATTTTTTTAACCCAGGTACCCCATTTTGTTTTAATGGTACATTCATGAGGGAACTTCGTAGAAGAATCAATGAGTATACATACCCTAACTTCCCGGTGCAAATATTCAAGAGGTATGAGATCATGTCTAAGGAAAATACCAACCTTATTCGCAATGAACTCAATAATATCCGGGTCTCTATATTCCAGAGGAAGTAAAGGGAGCGAGATCCAATGTGGGAAGAAATGACACAATGCCTTAGCTGGAGAAAAATTAGGTGTCCAAGCTAGAGAAAACATTCATATACCTTGACAAAACCATCCTTTCTGCTTATGGAATGAGTCTCTATCCTGTTGAGAATAGAATAAAGCAATACAAGTTTTCCCCTATGGTTCTACAATAAAAATGTCCTTCAACACCTTCCATGACTCAAAAGCCCAATTATTAATATTTGAAAAAGATAGGGAGGTTTTAGCGAACTTACCAACTAACGTCATTTGGTGAAGGAATTGGATATGATGCTAAAGCATGTGTTCTAGGAGATTAATTGACACCCAAAGAGTTTATGCTTGGGGTCCTCAAGAATGAGTACGAAGATGTATATCTTCAATGCCTCCCCAAACTTGATCTGTTTTGGTCTCCACTCTAGTATTGAGACTTTTGTCTTGAAGGGGGCTCTATTGAAAGGCCTAGGATCTGTTTCTTGGCTTTCCTGATAGGTTTGAACTGGAGATACTAGGGGAGAACCTTCACAAATGTCAAACACAGGTTGTTTATGTCTAAGTATCCTCGTCCCTCCTTTGAAGGTGTAAACCCAATTTCCCTGGTGGGGGCCTCACAATTTTTCCCGCTTAAATCCATTTTCAAATTTATTTTTTAGGTTTTCATCATTCTGTTGCTTTTGGGTAGCTCAGGGGTTATCCTTGTCGTTGCCTGTCGAAGGCTCCCCAATTTCATATGCGCTGTAGCCTTGAAAAATAGGATGATGGACTTTATCCAGCTCAGGGTAAGCCGCTACATTTTGGCAGCCTGACGTTTCTTCCTGGGGGTTTTTTGGGTTAGGGCCACGCTCTCTCTGAGGGTCAGAGAACTTGGATAGACCCAAATTTTGAATATGGAAATGCGGGTTTACAAAAAGGGTTTTGCTGGTTGGATAGTTGATTTCCCTCTAAAGATATTCTTTCTGCCCTCCACTTCCTTTTGCATAAACCAGTCAATGGGAGATTCTTTTCCACAAACGGATACCTATGAAATCCCATGCCCAAAGGCTTAGCAGATGGCCGCTTTGCTTGTTGTACTATCGGGGTTCCCCTAAAAATCCTATAAAACTCATGATTGATTGCTAAATTGGCTTGATATATATTACAAACATACTGCATATTCTAACCCTTCTGATCAAACCTAAGAGATCTGTCATTATGTTGGAAATTCTGCCTAGAACAATCTATACCAACCCCTACTCGACGCTCTGCCATCATGTCTTTCAAGATGCATATCAGATTGTTGAGAATACATCTTTTAGCAATAAAACCTATTTGTTTAGTTTGAGAGATTCCTTACACAACATTTTTTATTATAATAGGTAAGGATTTTACTATGATTTTGTAAGAGGTGTTAAGAAGTGTTATAAATGCCAACCAAAGATACTATCCTCCTTTATCACTTTGGTAAGAAGCTTGACTATGCCTCCATTAATGGTTGGGTCTAAATAACCTTTTTTAAAAGATTATAGATAAACACAATAAAAATATTTCTTAATGTGATTCCACATGACTTGGTAGAATTTCATGGGTAGCCCATCATTGCCTAGACTTCTATACAGAGTCATAAAAAAAAGTGCATTTTCTAACTCTTTCAAAGAAAGCGTTCTATATTTATTCTATTAGGAATATAGACTTTAACCATCTCCTCAAGGGTGTTTTGTATGTCTTTCCATAGGACATCTTTGAAAAGATCTTCATAAAATTGGTTTGAATAAATTACATACTTTTAGCCTGATTAGAATGAAGATAACCAAATTCATCTTTATAGAAACTATTCTTTCTTTCTTGTGTTTGTAATTGAGACGATTAAAAAAGTATTTAGTGCCCTTGTTTCCTTCATTTATCCAATGTAACTTGGATAGAATTTTAGTACCCTAACCTCTATAATTATGAACTTTATGTAGCTAGACTTTAGTAGCAACAATAGAAGCTTGTAGATTAATATTGCTAAGGTCAACATTGAGAAGTTTTCTGACATGAGCAATTTTCCCTTGGACTGATTTTTCCTTATGTTTCCATTGTTAAGCCAGTTTTTTGCCAAATGATTGAAGGAAATTAGTGCATTGAGTAATGACCACACACCACTAGTCAATCCAAGAATCTCCTTCATTGGGTTTAGGAAGATTATTTCAAATCCCTTAAAATGCAGTCAAGCAATTGGGATTTTTAAAGTGAGATACATTAATATTAAATGGGAGGGAATGCCCATATTTGACTTTTGGAATAGGAAAATATTGCAAACAATTGGATAGTGCTCTAAGAAGATAGAAGAAATATCCACTTAAATATACAACCCAAGAAAATCTTGATTCAAAGAGAGATTGGGAGAAACATAAAATATGTCCACCCTACTTAAGTTTCTATCTCCTCCCATTCTATAATTAGAATATATATACAATATTTTTGAATGACTAGAAAATTTGTCGCAAATAGGATCAATCACTCATAAGGAGTTAAAACAAAATAACCAACTATCAAAATTGTCTCAGTTGAGATTTGTAAGTTTATTCTAGTCACGGTCTTGAAAATGTTCTACCATTTTAAGTCACCACCTAAGACCCAATAAACATTAGGCAAATTATTTACCATCCAATCCCAAAGTTTAATTCATTCTTTGGAGAAGTTATAAGCCCATATGGAATACAATTTAATGAGATGTCCATTGATGATGGTATGAACCCAAACACAACTATAGAAGGGATCTTTGTCCTTTTCAATGACAAACTTTGAAACCAATGATGAAATCTCAATGACAACACCACCCTTACCATCCAAATGGGATTTATGTAAGAAGGTGACATCTTTCCAAACATGGCATGAATGCCTCAAGTCTAATGTTACTCAGTTTGACTTATTGTAGGAACAAAACATCAAGCTTATACTTCATAATCTACTCTTTCAATTTATATTTATGATGGGAGACAAAAATCCCTCTAAGAGTCCAAGAAAGCAAAAACCAAATAATGGTGATGATTAGTAGAATCATAATTGTGGGCCAACACATTGAAACTATTTTGAAGAGTAAGTTCTTATTCCTTACAATCACGATTCCTAGATGTAGAAGAAGATGATATGGATCCATGATGAGTGTAAGAGGAGGGTGCTAGGGAGTTAGATGCACGAGGTTGGGGAGAAGAATGACAAGGATGGGAAGAAGGTTCTAATTTGAACATAATATTTAGAAGAAGGATAATATGAGGAAATGGTTTGATGGGTTAAAGGATAGGGAGTGAGGGTATGTGAAAAAATTAGTGATTATTTTCTTTTCTTAACTAATCTCCATCTATTTATCATAACTATGTATTTATAAGAAGGGGCAGTCTAGCTTGAAATATTAGGAGGGATGCTAGAAGGGGGAAAAGAGGTAGGGGTGTTACCAATGATGGGTAAAGAATGAGGATCGGATTCATTTCCAAGAGAAGAGTTTTAAAGTGGTTGTACCAATTTGTTTCTTTTGATGGGGCACTCACAAATCAAGTAGTCTTCCTTTTAGCAGTATAAAAATGCATTTGGTTTATTCATCTAAATAATAGGTTGGTCTGGTTCAAACCTTATATCAAGAAGTTTAATGTTTTTTTTGGTAATAGATTATTTAGGTCAACTTCCAGCAAGCCCATGGATGGACCCTAAAGCTTGAAAATTTATCAAAATTATGTTTACACCAAATCACCCTACCTATTTATTCCAAAATTACTTTTAGGAAGGGTCTAAATGCTAGATTGAGAAAGGTAAAAATAACCCACATAAGGTAATATAAATGGGAAGGCCCTTTTGGGTGAAAATTAAAACTCCATACTTGTAGGTAACAAATTTGGCCTCAAATGACCCAAGTGTCGTATTATAAAATGGCCTAATCATGGTCTGTTGATTTAAACATGCATGAAACATACCCTTTACCAAGCCCTCTTAAAGCTCATATCTCCCAACCTTGACTTTCCTAATTAATAAAAGCCCATTTATAAAAATCTGCCTCAATGGATGCCTTTAATAAAAAATAAGATAATAGCTCTAT
Source organism: Thuja plicata (assembly GCA_018584345.1). NCBI lineage: Eukaryota > Viridiplantae > Streptophyta > Pinopsida > Cupressales > Cupressaceae > Thuja > Thuja plicata. The sequence goes on along the minus strand of MU225338.1, from coordinate 1,535,818 downwards.
TTTGGTATTAAAAATTTATATCAACATTACCATAAGGAACTTGTACTTCTAAAGGTTTACCTATTTTGCATTTGGTTTCTCTTTCATTAGTGCTTTGTCCAACTCTTTGCCCATATTTTCATCTTAAACAATGATTCCTTGATTTGCATCCAAATCTTCCATGTTCTCCACTGGGGCAGGGTTATTTTACTCCTTTTCTTTTGTGATGTTTGCTAAAACTTCATTGTTGATAGCCCTGCTCTGCCTGACAGTTATTTTTAGGTGCATTGTAGCCTCTAAAATGGCTAGGGTTTTGTTAACACAAAAGTCTGCACCTGAGCTTAGGTGGTGGTTAGCGACCTAAGCAACCTTGTGAAACATGGAAACAATATCTCACTGTGGGACTTGATCAATGAGATTGAATCTCTGGGGAAGGTCGACTTCCTTTATAATAGAGGTGCACCTATAATCTAATGAATTGAAGGGAAAAGGAAAGAAGGATTGCATGAAAGGAAAAGGGGTGATGCACCAAATTGAATGTATTAATTTCTCTTGCCTAAAAATGCACTTGAATTCAATGATATCATACAACTACACTATCCCAAAACATTTGTCAACCTAAATCTAATATGGAGGTAGAAGATTGAATTCAATCCCATAATAAATACATTCATTCACTTGAATAGGTCTAATCAATCATAGATTGCACAACATAAAAAGCTTAAGATGATGAAACATAGGCAAATATGCAAGTAAGTAGTGAGATTTACAACAATATTTACACTTGAAACATGCAATACCAATAATTCCATTAAATTTAGACAAGGCCAGATTACAATTATGGATTAGAAAACTCTGCAATAGAACCACAGAGAAGACCTTGAAAATATTTACAAACATTGCCTTTATAGATCATGCATAACTCTGATTTACATTGAAGTTCAAATCCTGAATCAAGGTTTGGTCTATAGAGAAGGATAGATTAGATCAAAGATCTAATCTCCACAAGCAATTCAGTCCCCTTTGAAATGATAGAAATAAATTAGATTTAAAGACCCTACGGTAAAACAATGTTTTCTGCGAGATAGAACACCCTTTGTGACTAGATATCTGCCAAAGAAAACCCTCTAGATCCAATAAGCCTTCATTTTGTACCCAAATGGTGTGTAGAATTGACCTCAAGCCATCTACGACTAGATATCTACCAAAGAAAACTCTCTACTCTGCATTAATGTGTATGGAGTTGAAAGCATCGATCTACCACAATCAATGGCAATGTTCAACCCAAAAATTCATAGGAGGTATCTATAGAGTCATTAATGTGATCCACCTCTGCGAGCTTCGCTGATGAGAGTCCCTTGATGAAAGAAAACCTCCAAGAAAATCATTGTTTTGCATGACTAAATGGTTTTTGATAAGGCCACATCATGTCATATCAAAACCCATGTCGATGAAAGAAGGCACATCGATAAAACATTTTGTTGTCTGATCGATTCCTAAGCCAAATTGAAGCAAAGAAAAACTATATCGATGAAAGGAAGTCAATCTCCATTAAAAATCCACCATATCAATGAAACTAACATGTCGATGAGACCCTCAGTTGTTTGATAGAACATTGAACTCCATCAAAAAACATTCATCGATGACACTAATAGATTCCTCTTTGAAACCGCTTTATCAATGAAATAAAGCACAATTATAAAGACACAAATCGCTTTGCTAGATGCCCAGCTCTATCAAAAACTATCCATCTATGAGACAAAAGAAAGTCCCATCAATGAGCCTTGTCAATGAAACATCCATTTCGATGGGGCGCAAAAACACCTTGTCGACCGCCCAGGTTAGATCAATAAAGGGGGGTCATTGATGATATTTGATTGTTTCTGCCAAAAAACTAAAGGATGCTAATTTTGGCAAGACCCAAAGATGTCTTGTCAAAATCATTGCATATTGAAGCAACTAATCTGCCTATCGATAAGACTTACCCCAATGACTTTCATCAATGAGACCTCTGACCTATTGTGTTGAAATCTGACCGTGAAGCTCGATCAAAAATTAGTTAGGATTTCCATGAGACCATAGACAAGTCTAACAAAAATATGCCTTGGATCTTGTTGAAGCACTACAAGACCATATCAGTGAAACATGAGGGATGCTACACCAATATGCCTCATTTGAAGCATCCCATAGGATTTAGCTCTGCCATTTTCTCAACTGGAACCCTATGAGTAAAGAATGATCTGAGAATCTGATGGGGACAAAAAATTGTCAATAAATTTAAGTAGGAATACTATTCTCTTGTGCTAGGGTTTTGTTTGTTGTTCTATGTTTACTCATGCTTGTCCTTGAGCTAAAGTTGTACCTTATTTGAAAATCAAAATTTCATTTAAATATATAATTTCAAATAGATTTTGGCGTAGGCATTCATCAAATTTGTGAAGGCATAAACAAACATAATATTAGCATCACATATAAGACTTCAAAGCAAGTGACTAGGTCTAGCCCCCTAGGGCCATATGTAGTAAAATAATTATCATATTATTTTGACATGAATATAAAAGGAAGTTTCAAAAAATAGTTATTTAAATTGTGGATGAATTTATTTACATGTCTCATCATGATTATTTTAATTGTTATTAAAAAATAGTTATTTAAACTACAGATAAATTTGTTTATATGTCTCATCACAATTATTTTGATTGTTAAACTTGAAACACAATATCTGTCCACTTTTGCATTCTAGACTATATTTGTGGGATGATATTTTGGTGATTGCTAATGATATCAATATTTATTTATTTAAATATTTTTAAGGCTACCAAAAAAATCTAAAAATATGGTTATTTAAGAAATGTACTACTATAATATAATTTCTTTTAAAATTAATCATATTGCAAATAAATAATTTCTACAATTTATTAAGTTAGAAAACTACACCTTAACTTTGTAAAAAACAAATTTATTTTTAAAAAAATCACTTTTGGCTAGAAAACCAATTATTTAATCACTAGTTAAGACTTCAATTAATGCAATTTAGCAATATGTGTCATCCCATAATGGCTAGTACTTGCCTTTAGTATTGTAATAATAATAATAATATTTATAGTATGATTGAAATCTATTAGAGTTCAAACATTTGTTAAATAATTAATATAATAATTTTTTTATATATGTTGCATTGGTCATCATAACAAAGTTAACGTAGATGTTGTTATAATGGTCCTCACCTAAGCACTGGAGTTGGGTTCAGTGTAGATTGCAAGGTGGGTAATGCATAGTTGTGTTGAGAAGGATTAGTTGTTTGGTTTGGACACAGTGCTAAAGAAGGTTGTACCTGGTTAGGGTCTTCATGATGAATTCGAAGATTGGAAGGATAATGGATGCAATGTGAAGTTTCTTTGACCATTTTTAGTTTGAAGTGCTAATTCTAGTAAAGTGGTGAGGAGAGTGGAGTTAATGGTGGGTTGACAGTCGTTAGTGGAGTTTATGAGAGAGTGAGGGACCAAGCATCAAGCAACGGAGGATGCTGCAAAAAGTAGTGTACTAAAATTTGAACCAATGGACTATTGGATCTTTGGCCCAATGAAGACTATGAAAAAATGAGCCTTAGTTGAAAAAAGTGTTGCTTGATTCAAATTTTGGGTTTCCTTTGGGGTTGAATTTCTCTGTTTTCAATGTTTTGTCGATATGTATGCAGTTTGGGTTTTGAAGCATCATGGTAAGGTTTTGATTCTAGGTAGTTTGTGTTTTGATTCAATCATGACCCTTTGTATATAGGGTGGTTATTATATGCCCGTTTGATCTTAGGATTATATATACGAGTTTGTGGGGATGGTTGAATTTTTTTTATATCATCTAGTCCCTTTGTAATTAAATGGTGGCTAGCAAGTTTGGGTAGGAGCTTGAGGGGTGGTTGGGCAAATGAGATCTTTGTTTGTATTATATATATTTGAACCTTGATGTATGCATATCTTTTTATTATTAATAAAATATTAATCATATTATCGATAAAAATATTAATATTCTAAAATTATAAATAACTAAATAATATAAATGTTTTTTTGGCACATTCTAAATTTAAAATATTTATATAAATATTAAAATTATTTAATTAAATTATTATACTTAATAAATTACCATTTATTTATTAAATTATTATATATTTATCTATAATAAATAAATTAATATTTTTTATTTAAAAAATTGAATATTATATTTTCAAAATTTCAAAATTTAATTTAATTTTTATTTAAAATTCTTCCCTATTTTATACAATTACATATTTTAAAGTCATTTTGAGGTAACTACTGGAAATTTTTTTTATTGGAAAAAGTAGACTAAGGGATCTGCACCCATTTTGTTAAGACCAAGATTTTGAACCTGGCCTTACCTAGTAGTGGTTACTAATAGGAGCCATCTCCCCAAATGAACACAACACCTTAGTGTAGAGACCCATTAAAATATCTATACATTAAGTATCTCTATTGGCTCCAACCTTGCTATGCGAATAGAGGAGCATATCAAAGGTGTCATCATTCTTTGTCTTCTTGTCTCTCTTTCCTCTCACAACTTCCCAACCCTCCTCTATCTTAGCAACCTCCTTCTTTCATGCCATTGCATCCTCATATGAAGCCATCACCTCTCATAAGCTACATGAGCGGTCCTCTTGAGACTTCCTCGTGCCACCCTTTTTGCTGTCAGTACCACCATCAACTTTTTTCATTGATTCTATTCCACTTGAATTTGTGAGGGTTGAAGGGGATCTTTTCTCCAAATATGAAGTTTATGAACTAAATATTTTATCTTCTTTTAGCCTTGTAGAACAACCAACAACATTAACACTTCTAACTGTCACTACCTTACCCCCTTCCAAGGTATTCATGACTACAAGAACTTTGCCTTATTCACTTATTGCAACTCCCTTATCTTTATGAGTCATTGAAGAACCTCCTTCCACCATGTTGGCTATTTTTTAATGTTCCCTTTGATACAATGTGTAGCGACATGACATGTCTGAAAGAAACCCCTACATTGAATGAAATACCTTCATAATCTACTAGCTCCAACCAACTACCATTTGCAGATTTCAACAAATATGCAGGAGGAGCCTTGTTCATGTTTATTTTAACAAGAATGTGAGCATAGGTACTATGAAGAAAGCAAAGAGAACCCTCATATGCCCCTAGGAATTTTGCTGGGGTATCACCAATAGCCCCAAAACAAGATTCAACCCAAAAATGTAAAGATAAGTTAGGGAGTCTTACCCATATTGGTATCTTGTCAAAATATTCAGTAGCAAGAGTTTCAAGAACAATAAGTATTCGTCCTCCCAACTTTATTGGTATTCACACAAGACTTTCTTTCTATCTTTCTCATTATCAAAAGCAACCACAAAAAAGTCACGTGCCCAAGGATAGATATGAACATCTTCCAGAATGGGACTACAAAACTTAGTGATCCATTTGTGCAACTCTCCAAGGCTTGGCCAGAAGCCCTTAAATCTTCTAGCCCAACTAAAAAAAACAACTTGTCATTATCTGCCACTTCTTTCCCAATAATGTCATCTAGACACACTATGGGTCTATCTTCGAGTTTCTCTATGTACATCCCACTTAATTCTACACTACAATTCATCCTCCCTCTATCCTCTCCACCCTTTCCTAGCGCACCTTCCCACGAACACTAGAAAAACCCTTCCCTTCACCTAAGAATTTTAGAACCTTATCATTTTGAAACCCACTAAAAAAACCCTAAGATCAGGAAAGGAAGAAGTCCCCCAATGTCCTGAGCCCTCACACACAAATTGTTTATTCCATCCACAAGTAGCATGTAGAGTAAGCCCTTGTTTTGAATCTCTGAAAGTAGAAAGTTGACCCATCTCCAAGTTGCATGCCTAGTAAGAATCTCCCATGTGAGCTCACAAGTGCAATCTCCAATCATCCTTCAATATATTATTTTGCTTCCTATATTGGGCATGATTGTCATTCGACACCCAAGTTTGTGGTTATCTCCATGGGAGAGAGGGACATTGTCCTTGCGTAGAAGCCCTAAAATGGGTTTGGAACATCGCTAGTCTATTTCTTCATGTAACAATTCAATAAATTATTTTAACTAGTGGAAACTTATATATCTAAAAAAATTTAAAACTATTTTGCTAATGAGATTAATGTTAATTGATTTTTGTAATATTCATTTATAATATTTATGTGTCAATTTAAAAAACATAAATATTTTATTAAAACTTTTCATTTAGTTTCAAAATTAATTATGCAAAGTGGAGGGTAGTTAAACCTCTTCATGGCAAAAAAAATTGTCTTACCAAATGGAAGAAAATGGTTCATTATAAGAGTCAAAGTTTTGAAATTACAATATTTGTTGATTGGTTGATAAAATAGTTTTAATATATCAATTCAGGAGTTGGATATTAGTCATGAGTTGTAGAAATTTGCTAAATTTACCATTTTTTTTGTATTGTAGAAAATATGAACTCAGTACCATCTAAGTGTATGCACCCTAAAATGGTCGCCTAGACTTTGGGCCCCATTTATTATTTTATCATTTTATCAAATTTCTGAATCAATGCTTTGGAACATTTTCAATTCAAATCAATTTCCTTGATCA
>MU225338.1:1489872-1501214 GCA_018584345.1 Thuja plicata | reverse complement strand
TCCGCCCCAAGGAGAACATGGAAATACTACCCAAAAACACACTCCTTTCCTTGAAAAGGACTTCAAAATTTGTTTGAAACAACTTCCAACACCCCAAGGATGCCATCCCACATGGCCAAGAGAGGGCGAAATTTTATGGGGTATAGGACAATCAACCCCATGGCGGAATTGTCCTATGGATGGGACAATTCCGCCCAACTTGAAGTCACTAAAACTTGCACTCCAAAGGTCGGATTCCTCTAAAACTTTTGCGAAACACCACCATTCCACCTAAGGAACCGAAAGGAATTCAACAAGGAGGGGCGGAAAATTGAAGGTCATAGGACAAACCCTGTCCTATAGGAGGTCGGAATCCGCCCAGGCATGGGAGAGAGTAGACTTGCACTTTGTACTTAGCCAATTAAGGTGCAGATTCTAGATTTTGGGGGTTTTTAAAATATTTCAGGACTTAGCCAAATTTCAGGATTCAGCACGCCTTTAGCAAAGCTACCTCCCACAATCTATTTCGACTTTCTAAGATCAAATTGAAGCTGGAAAAAGGATTATCTAAAGGTTTAAATTTGTTTCATTGTAAATCCTTTGGTTTTTATCCCATATTCCTGAAAGATTTAGCACAACTCTCGCCCATGTTCCAGACAGACTTGACTTCCCAATAGGCCAAAATTGCTAAAACCAACTCTCGAACTTCACTCGCCGGACCAAGGGGTTTGAAAACTATCGCCAACAAAGACTACCTAAGACCACTACTATTGCTTGCAAAAGAGGGGGGTCCCCATTTATAATGGGGCGATGGTGTGAAAACCTCACAACAACCTCAAGGGGGTTCCACCGGAATTGTGTGCCCACCGAATTTCGTTAGTAACTGCGGCAGTGCCTGTGCGGAAACGACCATACAGGATGAATAAAAACTACGCGGCACGAGTGAATGACGAAATCGAGCGCATGCTAGAGGCTGGGATCATATTCAAAGTCCAAACAAGCGAATGGGTCTCACCAATAGTTATCTCACTGAAGGAGGCGAATCAAATTCAAATGTGTCGATTTCAGATGCCTCAATGCGGTGACCATAAAGGATCCATTCCCGATACTGTTCACTGATAGTATCTTGGAGGAGGTCGTCGATCATGAGATTTACTCCTTCATGGATGGATTCTCCGGATACAATCAGATATCCATCGCCGAAGAAGACAAGTTGAAGACAACGTTCATAGTAGAGGATGGCGTATATGCTTATAACCGAATGCCGTTCGGACTCTGCAATGCCTCGACGACATTTCAAAGAATAATCCTGCATATATCTGACAAAATGTCCGTAGGCAACTTCAAAGCCTTTATGGACGATTGGTCTATTTTTAGTGCCAAAGAAACCCATTTGGTCGCCCTTTGGGAATGCATGGAAAGATGCAGACGGGCGCGGCTGGCCCTCAACCCCAAGAAATGCTTGTTCATGGTACCACAGGAGAAACTACTTGGACACATTGTGTGTAAGGCTGGACTAAAAACTGATCCGGACAAGATATGGGTGATTCTCGAGATGGAGCCACCTATGGATGTTCCAGGACTCAAATCATTCCTCGGACATATAGGATACTATCGGAGATTTATCAAACATTTTTCTCATTTATCTTGCCCGATGGATCAACTAACTCGGAAGGGAGAACCTTATAATTGGGGAACGGAGCAAGGGGAAGACTTTGAAGACCTTAAGGCAAGGTTGGTAGCCGCACCTATCCTGGTGTGTCCTAACTGGGACAAAGAGTTCCATGTGCATGTGGATGCATCCAATTTCGCGATTGGAGCCACGTTGGCACAGACGGGTGACCACGTGTTAGATCACCCCATATACTTTGCAAGCAAGCTCTTCTCAAAGGCAGAGAAAAACTACAGCACAACAGAGAGAGAAGCGTTGGGGATGGTGTATGCTGTACAAAAATTCTGACATTACTTTCTCGCTACCCCATTCACCTTCTTTGTGGATCATCAGGCCTTAATGTACCTGGTGAACAAACCACTTATTCAGGGCTGAGTAAGCAGATGGCTGCTTCTGTTGTAGGAGTTCACCTTTAACATCATAATACGACCGGGGAAAAGTCACGTGTGTGCAGACCACCTATTGTGCATCAAATCTGGGGAGCCGCCCGAGGGGGTGAAAGACGACTTCCCCGATGCCCATCTTTTTCGTATTGCTATTCTTCCCCCGTGGTATGCAAGTGTTGGAGAATTTTTGTCCACAGGACAATTCCCGGAGCGAATGCCGCCAGGAGAGAGATGGAAACTTGTCCTGAGAAGTAAGACCATTCAACTCATTAACCGGGTTATTGTACAAAATGGGACCCGACCAGTTACTTCGGAGGTGTGTGATGGAAGAAGTATAGGGTGTTCTGAGGGAGGCCCATGAACGTCCCGCCGAAGGGCATATGGGACTGGATACGACAGCGCGGAAGGTTTTACTTGCAAGGCTACGGTGGCCCACGTTGTATAATGACGCATGGGAATGGGTGGTGAGTTGCGACACCTGTCAAAGAGCTGGGAAACCACTCAAGCGGGACTTTATGCCATTAAACCCGTCCAACGCTCAGGAGTCGTTTGAGCGACGGGGCCTAGATTTCGTCAGACCGCTAAAGGAAAGCAAGAGACGCAGGTGTCGATACATTGTGGTGGCAATTGAATACCTTACCAAATGGGTCGAAGCTAGAGACCTGTCGGACAACTCTGTAGTAAGCACGACAAAATTTATCTATGAAAAGATAATCACATGGTTCGACATACCTATTTAGCTCACTAGCGACAGAGGAGGGCATTTCGTTAACCATGTAATACGGTTGCTCACCACGGAATTTAAAAATTTTCACTCACTCGCGAGCCCTTATTACCCGAGGGCAAATGGGCAGGCGGAAGCTACCAACAAGATACTCGTGTCGGTAATTTACAAGTTGTGCGAAGTAGAAGGCGAAGACTGGGAAGAGCGACTTTTGTCGGTACTATGGGCATACCGTACGACGTACAAAGTCACCACGGGACACACTCCATTCTAGTTGATGTACGAACAAGAGGCTGTCGTCCCGACGGAATTTATGGTGCCCAGCCTTCGAATAGCACTCCACAACAAACTGGGCGACATGGAGAGCCTCCGGGAACGTTTGCATGCCCTTAACAAACTCGAGGAACGACGGATGTTGGCACAGTGGGCAACTGACGTGGCCCAACAGCGTCGAAAGCATTGGCACGACAAACACCTTCGACACACCCGATTCTCCTCGGGACAACTCGTACCGAAGTATAATGGGCGGAACGAGATCAAACCCAACAAGTTTAAGGTGAAATGGTTGGGCCTGTACCAAGTTCGGGAAGTCAATGCCAATGGGGCAATTAAGTTGCCCACGTTAGACAGGCAACCCATAGCCGACGCTGTCAATGACTCGAAGTTGAAGCTGTACCATGATCGCCGGGCGCACCACGCATTGTCGGGTGACCACTAGGCAAACAGTAGACAGAGTAATAATTTAAAAAAAAACAAAAAAACAAAAAACAAAAACAGAGAGTTCCGTACGGTGGAACCACTAAGTTGTTTGCCGTTCCCAATTGGCGGTAGTAACTAAGTACCGTCGGTGCATACATAACATAACTAACACCCGACAACATAATAAACTTTACGGCTAACATCATCCCCCCTAAAGAAAAGTCTTCTCCGGACGACAACAAAATGTCCGGGACAGAACAACAAAATAGGAATGACGAACTACCATAGACAAATACTAGGACTGAGAAGAAGAGGGGGGCAGAGGAAGTGTCCCTGATGAGCAAGCGTGTGGATTTGCTGGAGGAACTAGTGCAGTGGATGACCCCAATTGAGCTCGGAGCTCATACACCTGTATAGTTTTGGTCTGCAAGTGCTCTTTAGCTACCATCTGCAACTCCAAGGCGGACTTAATCATCAAAGCAGCCTCCAAAAGTTCCTTCTCCTTGGCCTCATTCTCCGCCTTTGCTGCTGCCAACCGCTGCTCCCAAGCCACGGTGTCCCTAGCCAGTCTCTCTTCAAGAGCAACCCGTTCTGCCTGCTCAGCCACCAACTCATGGGTACGCTAGACTAAGTCTCCCTCCACTGCCTCTAGCTTGGTGCCTAGCTCCTCCCGAGCTCTCTGTGCTGTCACCAAGGCAGTCTCACGGTCCGACAAGACATACTCAGATCACCGCAACGCATAGTACCTATCCCGAATTGTCTGCTCAAGCCCTCGAACGAGAGATGCTACCTCACTCTCAAGTACTGGCATAGGAACAACCCATGCAACCAACATCTCTGCAGTCTCTTCAACAGGCCACAACCCCTTCTCAAAACACTCTGCAAATGCTGCACCACAACCCACTCATGCAAAGGCTAGGAGACGCCTCAAATCCTGAACCATAGTCGCCACAACTCGAGACTCTGCTACAGCCACCAACTAACGTCCTCGAGTGACCATGTCTGCCAAATAGGCCTCCACGTCCTCTCCCTCCAACGGCCCAGATTTGGTGACGGCTGCCAGGCGAGACAATTCGAATCCACAAGGTGCCTCTGTCGCTACACCTCCCATTGCCTCGGTCGGCTGAACTACCAATTGAGTGACTGTCTCCACAGCCCCATCCTCTTCAGATAAGGATGGAATATCCGTCGCCACTGTGACATTCGCAGAGTCTATACTAATAATCTCTGGAGGGCCCTCTCGTTGAGGAGAAAGAACTGCTGCGGGTGGTGGGGCAGGAACCAACTGAAACCGTCGGCTGATTCAAGAACGCATTGCTCCAACACAGACAGGGTCGGCCGGGGGTGGTGGATCAGTCGGTGAGGAATCTTGCAAAAGTGTCGCGTCTACTGTGATTACGACATCTGATCCTACCACATCTAGCCGAACCTGACACTCGCAAATATCCTGGGTGCCTCCGAGTACTTCCTCCGCTACAACTGACACTGCTACGCTCGTCGGAGGTTCAGTATCACCCTCGGCTGTAATGGCCGCGACCTCTTCCTCAGGTGGAAACCCGACTACAGGAACTGTCGGACTCACCACCCCTGTGGAAGTCAAGTGGGCCGAGGCTGACAACACCGACACGGCAAATTGAACCAGTGGGGCTGCCGAGGTGGATTCCATTGCCTCCATGCGCACTGCCTCCTCGATCATATCACTATCCTCCTCTGAGTCTGTGTCAGAAGGCTCTGGAGTGGCTTCTCGGCCACTATCAATATTGTCCGGGTCGGACTCCACAACTGTTTTTCGACGCCGCTTCTGTCCACTGGTTGTACCTCTAGTCTCCAAATAGTTCCAGTGAAACACAGGAGGGGCTCCCGCTGTGAGCTTTCCTTGTGGCTTGAATTCTAACTCGGTTATGAGAATCTGCCTGAGTGCGGCCTCAAGAAACAATCTGATGGCGTAATGGGGCATGTAAAAAGTCCGATGCTGCAATGTCATAAACTCCAACATTCTATCTGCCAACACAAAATCCCAATCATATACCACGCCATTCATCAGTCCCTGCATGTAAACAATCTATGGGAGAGCAATATCAGAGGCAACGCCAGGCACCCTCTGCTACGAACTCCTTCCGGAGGCCTATCGCTTTTGTCGCCTTTATCATAGAGTCCAACTCCACCGGAGTGAGAGGACGACAGACACGCTTTATCCTAGATTCCTTCCTTTCTACTGGCATTTTTTGTGTTTTGGTTTCCACCTTCCGCCTGTTGCGCCCTGGAATGCCAAAGACGTGTGTGAAGTCTCAGCGCCACACGAGACTGTGAGCCGGTGGTTCCGATACACAAAAGTACTCTTCCTCGTATGCTTATCGAAACCCTGGATCATTACCATCAAAGTGGGTTTAAAGTTGCGCATAGGAAACAAGGGCATTTGAATAGCCCAATGGACACCAGCCTGCCGTAGGAATTTCTTCACTTCGTCGTCCTCCGGAGTTTCCTTCCACCATTTCTTGCACTCAAGTCCATTGAGGCCTTCAAATACTATAGTTTGGTAGGTGATGGCTTCTTTTTCCTCCTGCTGAGCGGACTTGAGCTTTTTCGTGCCACTCCCAGTTGCTCGTCTGTGCCCTGCAACTCTAACTCTAGAAGGTAGTATGGTAGCCTTCTTGTCCATGGCTGTACTTCCTGAACTCCCTGCCTGCAAGTGATTCTTCCAGTGACTCCTCTTGTCGGCTGAATGCATCTTAACCGTTTTTTCAATTCAAGAAACTGTTATAGTAAAAAATTACTCTAGCCACAGCCGTACGGTTCCGCCTTGGAACTACCGTGAGGCTTCAATTCAAATTTAACCCCCCAACTTACAATGATGCTTTGCTGTTCCATATGTGTCTTCCTTTGATCCTCACGTGGCTGAATTCGAACCGTGTTACTCTGGGACTTCATTGTACAGCAAGGGTTGGGATTGCTTATGCCTACGCCTATGCTGCCTTTTCCCTTGGCTTTCTTTGGCATCCAACTCCTCTACAATTTTGTCTCTCGTCCCTGCGGCTCTGTCTCCTTCCCGCGACCTGTTTCTCTCCTCCTGTCACGCGACTATTTCTCTCTTTTCCGTGGCTGTGTGTTGGCTCAGCGTTTTCTAACTACGGTGGAGTTCCACTGTTCGGCAGACCACTTAGTGGTTCCACCGTTGGGTGGTTCCATCGTACGGAACTCTCTATTTTTTTTTTTAAATTTTAACATTATTACTCTGTCAACTGTTTGCCTGGTGGTCACCCGACGGTGCATGGTGGGCCAGACGATCATGGTACGACTTCAACTTCAAGCCATTGACAGTGTCGGCTATGGGTTGCCCGTCTAACGTGGACAACTTAATTGCCCTATTGGCATTGACTTCCCGAACTTGGTACGGGCCCAACCATTTCACCTTAAATTTGTTGGGTTTGATCTTGTTCCGCCCATTGTACTTCAGTACGAGTTGTCCCGGGGAGAGTCGGGTGTGTCGAAGGTGCTTGTCGTGCTAATGCTTTCGACGCTGTTGGGCCATGTCAGTTGCCCATTGTGCCAACATCTGTCGTTCCTTGAGTTTGTTAAGGGCATGCAAACGTTCCCGGAGGCTCTCCATGTCGCCCAGTTTGTTGTTGAGTGCTATTCAGAGGCTGGGCACCATAAATTCCGCCGGGACGACCACCTCTTGTTCGTACATCAATTGGAATTGAGTGTGTCCCGTGGTGACCTTGTATGCCGTACGGTATGCCCATAGTACCGACAGAAGTCGCTCTTCCCAGTCTTCGCCTTCTACTCTGCACGACTTGTAAATTACTGACACAAGTATCTTTTTGGTAGTTTCAGCCTGCCCGTTTGCTCTCGGGTAGAAGGGGCTCGAGAGTGAGTGAAAAATTTTAAATTCCGTGGTGAGCAACCGTATTACATGGTTAACGAAATGCCCTCCTCTGTCGCTAGTGAGCTGAATAGGTATGCTGTACCGTGTAATTATCTGTTCATAGATAAATTTCGCCGTGCTTACTGCAGAGTTGTCCGGCAGGGCTCTAGCTTCAACCTATTTGGTAAGGTATTCAGTTGCCACCACAATGTATCGACACCTGCGTCTCTTGCTTGCCTTTAGCGGTCCGACGAAATCTAGGCCCCATCGCTCGAACAACTCCTGAGCGTTGGAGGGGTTTAATGGCATAAAGTCCCGCTTGAGTGGTTTCCCAGCTCTTTGACAGGTGTCGCAACTCACCACCCATTCCCGTGTGTCAATATACAACATGGGCCACCATAGCCCTGCGAGTAAAACCTTCCGCGTTGTGGTATCCGGTCCCATATGCCCTCCGGCGGGACCTTCATGGGCCTCCCTCAGAACACTTTGTACTTCTTCCATCACACACCTTCGAAGTACCTGGTCGGGTCCCATTTTGTACAATAACCCGTTAATGAGTTGAAAGGTCTTACTTCTCAGGACAAGTTTCCTTCTCTCTCCTAGCAGCATTCCCTTCGGGAATTGTCTCGTGGACAAGAATTCTCCAACGCTTGCATACCACGGAGGAAGAACAACAATACGAAAAAGATGGGTGTCGGGGAGTTGTCATTCACCCCCTCAGACGGCTCCCCAGATTTGATGCGCGATAGGTGGTTTGCACACACGTGACTTTTTCCCGGTCGTACTATGATGTTAAAGGTGAACTCCTGCAACAAAAGCAACCATCTTCTTACTTGACCCTGAATAAGTGGTTTGTTCACCAGGTACATTAAGGCCTGATGATCCTCGAAGAAGGTGAATGGGGTAGCGAGTAAGTAATGCCGAAATTTCTGTAGAGCATACACCATCCCCAACGCTTCTCTCCGTCATGCTGTAGTTTTTCTCTGCCTTTGAGAGGAGCCTGCTTGCAAAGTATATCCGTGGTCACCTGTCTGTGCCAACGTGGCTCCAATCACGAAATTGGATGCATCGACATGCACATGGAATTCTTTGTCCAAGTTAGGATACGCCAGGATAGGTACGGCTACCAACCTTGCCTTAAGGTCTTTAAAGGCTTCCCCTTGCTCTGTTCCCCAATTATAAGGTTCTCCCTTCCGACTTAGTTGATGCATCGGGCAAGATACATGAGCAAAATGTTTGATACATCACCGATAGTATCCTATATGTCCGAGAAATGATTTGAGTCCTGGAACATCCGTGGGTGGCTCCATCTCGAGAATTACCCTTATCTTGTCTTGATCAGTTTTTAGTCCAGCCTTACACACAATGTGTCCAAGTAGCATCCCCTGTGGTACCATGAACCGACATTTCTTGGGGTTGAGGGCCAGCCGTGCCTGCCCGCATCTTTCCATGCATTCCCGAAGGGCGACCAAATGGGTATCTTCGGCACTAAAAATAGACCAATCGTCCAGAAAAGCTTTGAAGTTGCCTACGGACATTTTGTCAAGTATATGGAGGATTATTCTTTGAAATGTCGCTGGGGCATTGCAGAGTCCGAACGACATTCGGTTATAAGCATATATGCCATCCTCTACTATGAACGTTGTCTTCAACTTGTCTTCTTTGGCGATGGATATTTGATTGTATCTAGAGAATCCATCCATGAAGGAGTAAATCTCATGACCGACGACCTCCTCCAAGATACTATCAGTGAACGGTATCGGGAATGGATCCTTTATGGTCACCGCATTGAGGCATTTGAAATCGACACATCCAAATTTGATTCGCCTCCTTCAATGAGATAACTATTGGTGAGACCCATTCGCTTGTTTGTACTTTGAATATGATCCCGGCCTCTAGCATGCGCTCGATTTCGTCATTCACTCGGTGCCACGTAGTTTTTATTCATCTTGTATGGTCGTTTCCGCACAGGCACGATTGTAGATACTAACAGAATTCGGTGGACACACAATTTCGGTGGAACCCCCTTGAGGTCTTTATATGTACTCCATGAAAATTTTGAACGTTGCTGCTTTTAACACTGAATTCCAATCATCGCCTACAAGAATGTTTTTGGGGGTATCTTCGGTTCCTAAGTTCACGGTTTTCACCGACGACTCTTCATACTTGATTGGTTTTTCTTCGTCAAACTTGTGTGCAAGGGTTTCTTCCACCCGAGCCTCCCCCTCCTTGTACTCACCGTACTCTTGCATAAACAAGTCTCTCTCCGGCCCTTCGTCCACTTGTAGCATGTTACAGTGAAACAATTCGTAGTCTTCCATTTGCCAATGGAAGAGACCATTTAATGAATCTAAGTCTTCTTCGGAGCACTCTTCTAGATCCAGTACCCCTTCCTTGTTTGGCTCCATGCGTGGTCTCCCTTCATCAAACTCTTCTTCGGTGTCCGATCCGGACGAGGATGCCAAGTCTTCACTAACCAATTGATTTCTCAAATCGATTGTAAATTTCCGGCCATCTCTCTCCATTGAAATTACATTTCGTTTCCAGTCATGCTTAGCTTTTGCTTGCACAAGCCATCCGCTCCCTAGGAGAGCGTCGTATCCCTTTTTTTCACTGGAATGACTACGAAGTCCATCACGAACGGCTGGGTGCCAATCATTACCCTTTGTGCCATTGATGTACCTATGGGTTTGATCCCATGCTGGTCTGCTCCTACCAATTGGAAGGTTGGCGGCCATAGTGTCGGTCGCCCGAGTTTCCTCCATATTTTTTCCAGTAGAACATTGATGCCCGATCCTTCGTCGATGATAGTGTCGGTAAGAATTGTGCTAAGAATTCCCATGTCCACTACTGCAGGATGCCTTCCCGTGTTGAGTGCCAACAGCATCGGGTCCTCAGCAGAATTTCCCTTCCCGAGGGGGTTTGCCTTCGTCTCGGTTACCTTCCGCACTTTAGTACATGGTACCGTGTTAAGCAGGGCCGTTCTTTATTGTGGCATGGCTGCAAGGAGGTCTCCCAATTGTATTGGGATTTTTGGCTGCATTACTCTCTTTAGTATATTGTGTTTCGCGTGACCTCCTTGGGAGGTTCCCGCGGCGTCGTGTGTTTCTTTCCATTTGGTCATCATTCCTCTCTCGATGACTTCTTTGGCCTCGCATACTCTTTTCTTTTTAGTCTCCGGATGTCGGTAGGTGGCCTTCTTTGCTTGCTCCCAGGTGATTGCCAACACCTCCCCTTCATTGCCTTCGATATTCTGGAAGTTTACACCGGGTTTTGGGCATTTTGTGTCATCCTGGTCTCCGGGCCGACACCATTTGCAAAGGAATTGTGGCTTTTCCCCCTTCAGACACTCCCTCGCAAAAGGCCTCCATTGGCTGCATGTCCGACATTGAATCATTGGCCTCCCGCTAGCATCGTACTGGATGCGGCTCCGGCCTCCGTTGGTGTTATTATTGTCGTTTCCCCTTCCTCCACGACGGTTATTCCTGTAGCTGTCGGATGATGCTGTGTTCTGTGTGTTCCCTGGTGCTGTTGAGGCTGACGGTTCTTGCGTGAACATGACTTTTTTCTTTGCTTCTCTGTCACTGCCGTTATCGTCCCCTGGGGTGTCATCCTCATCCGATGAAGAGGACTAGTTTTTCTTCTTCTTCGACGTCTTTTGTTCACTTTTAGGGTCCATCGCCCGGTTATATGCATCGCCCGGTTATATGCATTGTTGTACGAGGTGAGAGGAACTATCTCCATCTTCCTCCGGAGGTTTGATTTCAGCCCTTCGACGAACCATCTTTTCTTCAAGCCGTTGGCTGGCTGATTCTCCATCTTGGAGAGAGCGTCTATTTTTAGTCACCCCGTCAGGTTTGTTCATCATCTTTTATCATCAGGATCACTCTAATGCAAACAAATTTCGATTCTGATGCTTCTTCAGTGGTTTTCGCAAGACGGGTGAATTATTATTATTATTTGATTAAATTTGCTAAGGTTGCCATTATTGTTGGTATTATATGTTGGGCACCTTAG
>MU225338.1:1478554-1488846 GCA_018584345.1 Thuja plicata | reverse complement strand
GCAAATTTGTTAATTGTTGAGCAAAGTTTCAATCACTAGATAGCAGAGCCGAATCAGGGTCATTACAGTGATTGCCTGCCAACTGTTTGACCAAATGCCAAATTTATGATTTGCACAAGAAATTGATAAGAATTAGAGGGTTTGAAGATGAGGCCAAGTTAGGCTCATCACAAAATTATTGCACTCAGTCTAATATAAATCTGGACAAAATGTATATAAATTAATTTGTGTGCATATTAATCAAACAGAATATATATATATATATATATATCAGGAAGATATATAGATATAGATCTACATAAACAGAGGATTAGTGTTCATGGTATACAGTAAGACCATATAATTTACATACTGTAATTAGATTTATAATAATGACTTTATATTATATATGCAATTAGGTCTACATTAATTAGAAAATATATTTGTATTCTAGACTTACATGATGAAGAATATTTAACAAATCGACATAGTCCAATGACATTAATCAACCTTATGGGATAGGAGGAAAAGGCAATATGGGAGAATTGTGAGGCCTCACTAGGTACACCACCTCATAAGGTATGAGGCCAAGAGGGACAAGAGATTCGGCTCTTGGGCCTAGGGTTGACTTAGGACACCCTATTGTAACCTTTTCCCCAACCCATATGGTAGGGCTTATATGATAGTTAAAGGACCTTAGCCATGGTGAAGGGAGTAAGATAGGATGATGAAGGAGAATGACATAACGATTCCGCTAGGTACGCCAACCCCATAAGGTATGGGGCCAAGGGGGACAGAGTATCCGCCCTTGGGCTTAGGGCTGTGAAGGGCACCTCATCATATCTTCTTATTCATCCCTCACTATCATTATGACACATAAAAGTTGAAATGCTACAAATGTTTTCTGACCATATGCCTAAGTATATTATGATTATGTTATTATCTAACTCTAGGATAGTTCTACATATCTTTTATTTACTTATGAGATACTAACAATATAGTCAGTTGTATACATGCACTTGTTCCCTAGTTGGTGATTGTAGGACCTTAATCAGGATTTACCTTGTTAGAAGACATTTTTATTGGTAGAGTTATACCTCTAACTGTCTTACAACTCTTATTTTAAATAAATTATGATTCTAGGGCAAAAATTAGGGCAATCCCAAATAGAGAACATTACAAATAGACTCTTCTAAATCAGCAGTCTCCCTTTGAATCTCAGGAGAATGATTAGGAGAAATGTCCATATCCTGAGATGTCTCTTGTTCTTCACTATCTATCTTCATGGAAGACCCTTTTGATCTTTTGAAAGCTACTTCCTCTTCAAAAGATACATCCTTGCTGATCTCAATCCGTTTCTGTCCTTGAATGTAGATCCTGTAGGCCTTTGAAGACGTACTGTAACCAACAAAATTTACTTTCTTTCCTGAAGGTTCTAGCTTAGATCTTTTATCTTTAGGCACATGAATATAAGCAAGACAACCAAAAATTCTTAAATGACTAACCTTAGGTTGGACACCTGTGAAGGCCTCTTCAAGAGTCATATTCTCCAATATTTGATGAGGACTTCGATTCTGAACATATACAACAATTCTGCAAGCTTCTGCCCAAAGAAAAGTATGCGGATTTTGATCATGAATCATAGCTTTGGCTGCGTCAACTATGGATCTATTCTTTCTTTCTACAACTCCATTTTGCTGAGGGTTATATGGAACACGAAACTCCCTCTTGATCCTTGCCTCAATACTGAAATTTTGGAAACCTCCAGAGGTGTTTTCTCTTGCATTATCAGATCTGAAAATCTTGATCGTTTTCCCAAACATGTTTTCAACTTGAGCTTTGAATTCTTTGAATTTATAAAGTACTTCAAACTCCTTAGATTTCAAGAAGTAAATCCAAGTCTTTCAAGAATAGTCATCAATAAAATCACATAATACCAAAATCCACTCCAAGATGCCACAAACATTGGTCCACATAAATCGGATCTAAAATTCCTTTTGATCTACTTTCACTATTGTGAAAAGGACCTTTAACATTCTTACCTAGTGCACAACCTTCGCAAATGCCATCATGCTCTTGACTGAGGTTTGGTAGACCAGTAACCATCTTCTGCATGGATGAAAGAGCTCTGAAATTTAAGTGAGCAAGTCTCCTATGCCGTAGCTCACTTGAACTGGTGAAGGCATGCACTAATGCTTGATTTGGACAAATAGAAAGTCTATATAGACTCTCTTGACGAACACCAATCACATGGGCAGATTTTATGCTAGACTTCTTTGGCCAAGCAAGAACTTTTCCTGCAGAAAATGCAACTTGATACCCCTTGTCCCCCAATGCTGAAATTGAAACAAGATTTCTTTTGATTCCTAGAACAAACAAAACATCACTCAAATGAAGAGGGATGCCGGAATCTAGATGAAAAGAGGTGGTCCCAACACCTTACACTGAATAACAAGCATCAACTCCAATTATTACTTGCAAATGAGTTTCTCTTTCTACCAAGTTAGAAAGATGCTCTCGGTATCCTGCAATGTGATGTGAAGCACCACTATCAATCAACCAAGTGTTACTGTCAGTTGGAACATTGCTTGAAAGAGCAGAGATGAATAGAAATCCCCCTGAGTTGTCACTAGATTCCTTTTGAGGTGACATCTCATCAACATTTGCAGCAACAACATGATGTTTTGTTCTTGTTACACAATCTCGAGCATAGTGACCATAATATCCGACCAAAATATTATACATTTACTGTATCAAACAGTCACATAATCAAACGGTCACAATTTATTGTGCAAAGTTATAAGTTAAATATGCTATATCCTGATCGATCTGATAAATCAGAGAGTCCCAACCATGGTGGATATACTCAACAGATCACATTGCCAAGGAATGTGATATTACAATATACATCTGATTAACAGGTAGCAAAGGAGGTTGAGGAGTAGGATCATAGTTTTGAGACGATATGAAGTCAAAGTGTATATTTGGTTCTGAATAAATCCATGGCAGTAATCATATGTGAACATGCAAGGGTGGACATTATGTATCTTAAAGATAATATGTTAAACCTTCAGAATATTGAGACTAAGAGTCAATTTGTAAGCATAGACGGTATGCAAGGATTGAGCCCTCCATCTACTCAGAGGATTGATCCCGCCCACACAGTATCCTACATTGTGGCAGTTCTTTTTAGACAGCGCAAATTTTAATCTTTTCCGCACATTCAGTTGGCGTATTCTGTATGATGATAGGACAGTGGGATATCCACGTCCTCTTTGGTGCCAAAGTATCACGTGTTTGAAACACGTAATGCTGTTTTTCCACTATGTTGACAAATGTATGGTATCCCAATGGCGTCTTTGGCTAGTTACGGCGTGGTACCTCTACATATTCCTATTATAAATAGAACGGGATTAGTTTTATTTGTTTTTTATGAAACGGTTCAACTTTATGAGATTGGTTCCCACGTCTTTTCACTAACGTATAAATATAGATGTAAAAAACAAATGAAAGGGACGGGGCGACATACAAAAGATTATAGATATACATATTTATTATATTTAATTTTTCCTGGGCAATGATTGAATTTTTTGCAATTCTATGATTGTGGACCATCATTAACAGTGAGCAAGATATTTATATGCAAATCTTGAGAAGGGAATACAATGGACCGATCATCAGATATGAGTGTCTCTATTACTTTTTCAATTTTCGCATAACCAGTAAGCATTTTATTTCATTTATATAAAGTATTAGAGTTGAAAATATTGGCAAGTTTCGTCCTTTATAATCATTTATAACTCTGTGAGCATTTAAATATCAGATTGTGATAGGATCATTTAAGCATCTTAAATTTGGACATCATAGATATAGTGAAATACAAAGTTGTTTCCTTATCTGTGTCCAGTTTGTCTCCCACCATAGGAGTTAAATTTCTATCTGGACTTAATTAAGATTGCATATCTATCTGATCCTTTGCATATTGATAAAAAAATTGTTTATGATATAAGTGCAGATAATTTTATAAAGTTGTACGTAAAAAAACTTATAGTATTGACTCTATTGCCCATTTGATTTAGGCACTGGTTCATTTATTATTTATGTTATATTGATTCATAATCAGGATATTGACAATTATTTTTTTCCTTTCCTTTGATATAATTAATATACTCATTTATCATCATAATTCATAAATTTTCTCATTTTGAAACGTGCTTAATTTCATAAATTATATTTATTGTTATTTGCAATTCAGAGTAGTCAAACCGAAGGTTTTTACATCTTGAAGTCATTATTGAAGTTGTGAAGTTAATTAAATCTCGACACATTTCACAATTTTATTTCAAGTAGTGCAAGTTAAAATTTTTCCAGATCTCTTGCCATTCGGAGGACTTTCATTACATTTATAATCATATTGTCTGCTATAAATATTCTTGGACTTTAGTGATTGGTTTAGTATTAGGTACACCCGCCTTGGCTTTGCAGAGCCAAAAGTGCAGAGGACTCAGATCCAATCGATCAATCCTGTCAAGTTGCCCTTTAACCAGTTGGGATCCCAGCATTGAGTTGGCAAGGCTCATGGGATTCCAATCTATGGTTTTGGGAACCAATAGGTTCTTCTTGAATCCAGATTCTTGTCTTCAGATCTTGCCACCTGCACATGCAAAAGAGAAAAAATGTTGTTGGGTCAATAAGGTTTTGCCTAAGTCAAACCCCGGGTTGGAATCAACCCTTGCATTGAAATTGATAAATTGAAAAGGAAGTTTGAAGTAGAATGCTGAATGTTATACCTCAAGCTTGCTGCAATTGATGATGGTTGATGATGCAGTGCTCTTTGAATCTGATCACAAGTGTTGATACAATAGCATGACATGACAAGAAAAAAAGTAGATCAATCATGAAAATGTGCTTGCATGAAGGTTGTTGTAACTTGCTGCTCCATAATGCTTAGGTCCGAAGAATGCTTGAAGGATACGATGGGATGAAGTATTGCCTTGATTCAATGTTGTATAATGTTGTATGATATGTGATATCCTTATGATAAAATGAATTGAAAGAATGCTCTTATATAGGGTTCTCAAGGTATTTCATAAATTAGGCTGACCGCCAAAAATCATATTAAGACATCGGGATCGGGGACCAACTGGCGGGAACTGGGCACCAACATATTCAAAATTGGACCTACTAGGACAATGACACCCCAAGAGCGCCATTATTCTCCCAAAACAGGGTGAACAAGGTGTGAACTAGGTGCACTTAGTCCTAGGATGTAGAGAACTTAACTTGGCCTCATCCTTAAGCCATCAAATTTTAATCAATTTCTATGCAAATCATGAGTTTAGCATTTTGTCAAACAGTTGGCAGGCAATCTAGCACAGAGCTTAATTTGACTTTGTAGATAATTCCCGCTAGTTTGTTTGATATTATAATTATCCTCCACTCAATTACAAATGAATTTGGGAAAACATGTAGATGTAGATAATTGCCTTTGTCTTAATAAACACAACTTTCAATGTCATTACAATTTAAACCACATAGTTCATTGTTTCGAAATTCTTGAAATACCATTCATTTTTGCCAATTCTACTAAATTCGAAATGACTTCAAATCTAGTGTTCAAAACTCAATCTTCAATCAAGCATATTTCCAGCATATGTGTTTAAACAACCATTACCCCAAGCAATACATCCATCCTTCATACAAAGCATTAAGGATTTGTTATAAATTTGGACTGAATTATTAAAATGAACCTGAGATGCCGCCTGGAGCCTTCACATGAACACAAGATGATCGCTGGCTGCTCCTTCTATCCTTCCCACGGCTCAAGGCTCTCCATACACCCTAACGACTATACTCACTTGCCTTCCGCTTTCCTGCGGATGCCAAACAATAACCATTCGTGGCCTTGACATTACCACGCGGTCTGCTGATGTTCTACCTGCAATCCGCCACAGGGCCCAGCTCTCACGTGGCTCCAATTGTGATGACCCCATTTTTAGCAGGTTGTGGTAGCAACTGGGTCAGCTCATCATCATGACCCTCGTGAGCTGATGCAGAGTTTTGAGGGTCCCAGTTGACAGACTTACTATTTTTAGTAAGTCAGTTGGTCAGTCTCCATTTCTGACAGGGCAGTACCGAGAGTGGTCAATTCTCCAGACAATATTCAGTTATTCAGTTTCTTAGACTGGGGACTTACTATTTATAGTAAGTCTATATTTGGCAGTTGCTAGTTATGGCAGGGCAGTGATGAGCATGTTGGCCAGTCAGTATGGCAGGTGTTGCAGGAATCATCATCAGATTTATATTTAATAATTACTTGTATTAATTAATAACAATATGTTATTAATTAATATTAAGATGATATTATAATAATAATAATACTTTATTATTATTATAATGTTTTGGAAGTTTATATTATAAAGGGGCAGTTAACTGATGATGGTTTTTGGGAAACTTTGGAGACCAAGGAGTTATAAATACAGGCTCATTTGTGAAGTAATGCATCTAATTGAATATTGATTATTGAATTTCTTTTTGGGAATTGTTCCTACTTTCTGTGCCCTAGCCAGGGTCAAATTAGTTGATGGAAGACTGATTCTTCTTCATCTAATCCACGATCGATTGCTGTTGTATGATCGGTTGTCTCCATTTGATTGCTGATGTATAATCAATGGTTGCTTCTTCGTGCTGATGTATAAAAGAAGTTCTGAATTCTAGAATCATTCTTGAACTGTGGCCTGCGCAAGAGGTCTATATTATTATCTTCATTGAGGGAGATTAATAGCTGGAGTGTTTTATGCTAGCCGCGGGTGGCAATAAGTGTAATTGGCTTTGACATTCATACTGGCCACTGAGAATCGAATTGTAGCAGCCAAACTGCACCCATAGGGAATGGCGTGAATAACCAGCCTGCAGCAAACTGGAAATCATGGGCTTTGTATTGTCCATGCTGCCGCGCGGGCAGAACAAGCTGGGCCATGGCTGGAAGAGCCCATTTGCTGGCTGTGCATGATGTTTTGTGTGCATTGAAGGACTTGCTACGCTGGCTGGGCTGACAGACTTGGAAGCATTGTGAGCCGTATGATCACCTAGCAGATTTTAGCGTGAGGATGTTTCATTTCCTTGCGGTGGTTTAAAGGAGTGCCGTCATCACAACAACGGTTACTCAATAGCAAATAGGATTGATGTGGAAATGCTAATCCAGATTCTTCGATGACTCTATGTTCATAAGAAGACATCAAGGGTATGTTAAATTCGTTTCATACAGTCTTTCAATTGATTTTAGCAAGTGAATGGTGTTTTTCCAGAATTCTGAAATAGCGAAAGATTGTTGCTTATTGTAATATTTTATTATGGAGAAACTCTTGATTGAAGGAAACAAAGAGTATATATATGTTTGTCTAAATTCCCTTGCAATTCAGTGGAAAGATACCCAAGCAAACATTATGTTATCCGACTGGCAAAACATTAAATTTGTTAAAGAAATTGAGAAGCTTTGTTATTTCATGGATGATGTTCTACATTCATGTAGTTGAGGATTACAAAAGGTTATATAATTGTCTTTTCAAAAGAGAAATCTAGTTTTTTTTGTGTTTGTGAAGAGGAATCGGGTGAGTTTGCGAGAGGGGCTAAGTCCGACTCATTACACCAATGGTGGAGCGATGATAGTGCTGGCTGCTCACTACTTGCCATTATGCCCACGTCCAATTTGGAGACTCAATGTCACCCGCAACCAATTGTATAAGGTGACGTGATGATGAACAGGTTGTTGCGCCACCTACAGGTTATGTAATTCTGCCGCAAATAAGAACCTTCTCTCTGCCACTACCATGTAAGACCTCCCAGCTATGTGGTGATCCACCTTATAATTCTATCAACACCAAACTGCGAAACTCAGGAAGAATCTGCACCCTAAGTGTGCATACAACTTTCAGCCAGACTTCTTTCCTTCAGAGACAGGCAACACAATACAAAGGAAAACGATTGGTTATACAACAGCAACCAAATGAAGACAATTGATTATACAACAGCAATCAATTGATTATTAGCTCAAGAAGAATCAGTTTTCCATCAACTAATTTGACCCTTCAGCTAGGGCACAGAAAGTAGGAACAATTTTGTAATGTCCCCAAATAGTGTTAAGAATAATTATTCAATTTTGGAGATAATTATTTAATATTAAATATGCCAGTCACTTTAATATTCAATAATTATAAAGTATTGTTTTGTTTATAAGTTACGGGTCGAATAAGGATGGTAGGTCCTTTACGGGAACTTCATAACCAATTTTTGGTTTATTAAATGATGAGTTCCGGGAAGGAACAATTATGCGGAAGATTTGTGATAATATTTTGTGGAAGAAGACAAACATTTCCTTTCGTCAGGACACCGTATCTGGCCTAGTGGAATCCGATTTGGACGTATTAAGGAGGGAAAAGGGGAGCAGCCTCTTTGCCGTGGAAGTAATTGTCAGAGAGTGTATAAGCATCAAACGCGTGGGATATCAGGATAGTGGTGTTGTTTCCTGGACTTGGCACCAGCGGTCGGGAGTAAGGAAGTGCGGGCCCAACATTTCAGACCATTACAAACTTTCGTGAGGTGGTCGCGGAAGGATGTATTGACTCGGGCTGCAGTGTTCCGTCAGGAACTATATTAAAATACGACAAGTATTATTGAACTCCGGATGTATCTATTATCGCGTGGGCATAATGAAAAAGCACGGGTGAGTTTGGGGTTCCATGTGTATCATTTGGGATTGCTACGTGGAGAAGGCCACCTAATGCGTGGAATCATCCAACGCCTATGTTGCCAAAAGGGAATTATTAAGTGGAAGAAGGCCATCGAACGTGTGGAGTGCAGACACACGCAGCACGCAGCACATGTTGTATTTCATCGAACAAACATATCGGAGTATCATCTCTGTCCAGTTGTAGCCGTGGCCAACACAGGAGATTGCAGCGCGGGCTTTGTAACAAACACAGTAAATAAGGTGCATACAGATTTTCTCATTTTACTGAATCTACAAACATTTCTGTTATTACCATTTGTCTGCTGAAAGAAAACATTTGTATGGATTATCGAATGGAACATTAATCTGGGTAGTGGACAATTGAATAATTCAGTAGTAACTTTAAGGAATTGAAAGGGATTTTGCATGGAAATAAAATATGTGTTTAGTTGTATTTTAGTAATCCTGAATTCTTGTATTCGGAAATAGTATTAGTAAACTGGGATTTTACATGGTATCAGAGCTTTTATTCCTGCCAGCCTGTGGAGGTTGGAATTGGTGCAAATAGGGAAAAATGTTCTTTTAAATATGTCATCCGGCCACTACAACTTTCGAAATACGAGAGAACGTCAAAACCGAAATCCAACCAATCCATCTAGTTCAACTCCTCACTTTGAAATCGAAGAAAGTCATACTGAGATAGACGAAGAAATAAATTTTGAATACACCAATAATATGGCAGAACCAGAAAATAATAGGGACTTAATTGCGACATTGATCAGAAGTCAACAAGATATGCAAAACAATATAAATACTATGACCAATCTGATGACGCAATTCATGACTCAAAATTTAAACCAAAATCAGAATGAAGGTGGCAGGGATGAACGTTCAGTTAATAATAATCAGCCGGAATGTTCAACATCAGCCAGACCTTATATGCCAAATTTTACTCCACAAAATTTACATCCAGAGCAAGAACCTACAGTTAGAGAAGTGCAGGATGAAATTTTGAATGATTGGGACTCAGCTCGGGCGGAATTTAGATCTCACATGACATTTAGAGAGTACATGGATGTCAGAATGAAACATAGGCCACATAGGGGCAGAAACTTCAATAGTGAATTGCAAAGAAAAATTGGAAAAATGTCCATTCCTTATTTTGACGGCACAAGCAAAACCACAGCCAGGGCTTGGGTCCAAAAGTTAGACACATAATTTCAATTAAACCCTATGAAGGAGGATAAAGCTATCAAATATGCAACATTACATCTTGATGGAGTAGCACATGAATGGTGGCACCATGGACAGGCCACATTGGGTCATAATCTGGTAGATACATATTTGGAATTCACGGAACGTCTCATTGATAGGTTTGATTCTAAAGATCCTGAATTACATTTAAAAGAATTGACACAGCTTAAACAAACAGGGACAGTTGAACAATATGTAGTAGAATTTGAAAAATTGGCTGTGCTTGTCACTGAAATCTCTGAGCGAAACAAGGTTGTCCTTTTTATTGATGGACTCTCTGATTCTTTGAAAGGTTGGGTTAAGTCTTTGTATCCTACCACTCTGCAAATGG
>MU225338.1:1451426-1466458 GCA_018584345.1 Thuja plicata | reverse complement strand
TGCGTGGTACTCTAGTCTCGTTTCCCTCGAATCATTGCATCTATGGAGGTAGCACCGCTGGTAAGCTTTCATTAGGTTCGATCCCCGTCCGTTTGCTAACTTCTTCATCCCTAGGAGTAGTAGTAAGGCAGCGAGTAGTTTAGTAGTGATAGTTTGTTGAGTGAAGCTAGAAGTGATATAAATTCAGGAGGAGGAACAAAGGGAGTATACATTGAAAAGCTAGAATCCATCGTCATCATAGTCAGAGTTCAATAACTTTGAAGGAACAACGTAAGCCCGCCGACATGATTACCAGCAAATCACATCATTGTAACTGAGTTAGGATCCACAGGTGTAAAGAACCTTGGAGTGTTTCCTCACGTCCTTTGTGAGTATATACTTTTCAAGAGAGGGTTGAGCGTTTGATATCCTGTATCAAGTGTTTAGTCCTATATGTTATGTAGTGGCACAAAACTCACATCAACAATTGGTTCTACCAATTTAAGGAATGTGGTTTCATATAACATAGTAGCATTACATTTACATGAGATTGACACAACAAACAGAAAATCAAGTCGAACTCCATTGCACAGACCCAAATGGGAAAGTCATGGGAAATTGCACTCAAAGAGTCAAAACCCAAAACCATAAATACCATACCCTAAAACATGATGAGTTTTTTGAAAAATAAGGATTATTCAATAGCTTGCATTTTTAAGGCAGATTGAATAAACTGTGTTTTTTCACATTTATACTTGTCAGTTTGAAGTTTGAAACGACCTTCCCCAACTGCTGGTTGCCAATCAAACAAAATTAATTGCATATCTTTTTCGTTTCATGGCTAATGAAGTAGCCATCGCCAATTTTGTTAGAGCACATAAATTACTGCTCACTTTAAATCTATGTTATCCCGAGTTTCCGGGATGGCGGGATGGGAAAATGGGTTTCCGGGACGGATTTGTTTTTGCCATTTTAGGGGACAGTGGAGGGAACAACTATATACAAAATAGGGAAAATTTTAAAGATAGAGGGAAATTTTAAATATTCATTTGAAAACATGGATGAAGCATGCTTATATACATTATAGAACCTTAACATATAATGTTTATGTTAAATAATTAAAATTGAGAGTTCACATGAGAGTAGAAGTCAAACAAATTATCAGAACTCAAACATTATACTATGGGACAGCCAAGGGACACATTTCCGTGTGTCCCCAAGTTTCCGGGACGTCCTTGTTTTCGGGATGGGTCAAATAAGCCTGGGGATGTGTCCCCAAGTAGCACTGCTTTAAATCCTTCCCTCCTATTGAGAAAGAGATAAATTAATCTCAAGGAATTAGCTTTTTGCTCATGATTTCATGATGCTCTATTTTCATTTTGTACTTCCAATTTTGTGACAATTGTTGAGATTGAAATTATTCTATCTTATGCTTCTTCAATATGAATTGTGTATTAAATGAATAGTGAAGATTGGTCCAAATTTGTAAGTCTAGTCGGACAATAACTAATGTGCTAGCAAGAAGGAATATTACTTTTCTATTGAAATACAATTCATTGTAATATGTATAATAATAAATGACATTGAAAATTGAAAAATATGTAAGGTAATCTCTATTGATTGTTATATTACCAAGATCAATGACCCTATCTTTACCAAAGCTAAAATGTGCCTCCAGGGTTGTCAGGTTAGCTAGAGAGTTATAAGAAACACAGAGAATTTTGATCACACAGTCTGCTGTAAAATTTAGACAATATTGACCCTCAAATAACCCTATTGTTTGACCAGGATTCGATTCAAGATTACAGTGGTCAATTTACTGTTAAGAATGATGGCTGATGAACCACAGATATGTAAGATTATTAATTTAGGACTACATTAATCAACAAGGTCCTCAGTGCCACTGCATTTCATAATGAGTATCAGGGAAGACAAACTGGGGGCTAGCCCTCTTACAGATCAATTTTTTGCTGTTGTTCGACTCTTGCAGCAATAACAATGCCTGAACAATTCCCAAATTTGATTCCTATATTGCTGCCTTTGTTCACACAGACAATTGGAGTGGAATCTCTGTAGGTCTCTGTACCTTTGA
This sequence comes from Thuja plicata, assembly GCA_018584345.1. Lineage (NCBI taxonomy): Eukaryota > Viridiplantae > Streptophyta > Pinopsida > Cupressales > Cupressaceae > Thuja > Thuja plicata. The sequence continues at coordinate 1,464,387 of MU225338.1, read as the reverse complement.
CCAGCTGTAGGTGATATAGCGCTGTCTGGAAGAAAATGGTTAACATTGGGGCTAGGGTTTGAGGTATGTTAACCCTCAAACCTGATTGCTAAACTGCCTGTGCCAAAATGAATGTGATCAGACTTGATGCTGCAGTGCAAGTATTTGTGACACTAATTCAAACCTGTGCTTGTAGAAGTGCTCCTAGGTAAACAGTTGCTTTTATCTTTAAATTGTCACCTTTCAATAAAAGACCTTGAGTAGTGGAAGTGCTGGAAATAGCCCTCTAATGGTGAGTGATTAGGCTTGGTACTGTCAATTGTGATGATGGCCCTTGTTACTGGGTTGCTAAGTAGCTGAATCAGACAACCCTGATGGCACCTCAGATTGCAGTGATGCTCCCTCATAAAGTTGACAAATCTCAGGTCAAATGAATAGTAAACAAAGAAAATTCAGTTGGAAACTGTAATTAGGGTTTTCGTCTTGACCTGAAAGATACAACTAAGTTGGCGTCCAGCTAGCATCACCTGAGATGACTCTCAAATTGCATACTGATTTCATGATGTCAAAATAAAAGCAAAACATACATTTATATACCTGTTCCCAAAATAAAGTATAACAGGTCAGCCACCCAAGGTAGGAATGTGAGGCTGGCTCCCAAAAAGCTATTTATCATTCTTATTAAATATTAATATTATTATATAATAGATTTCTTAACTAGAGTTTAAAAACACTTTTAGGAATATAGGATATTATTCTTAAAATGTTCCAGTGGAAGGGACATAGCAGTCCTCATGCTCTAGATGTTGCTTGTCCTCAAGTAGCTTCAAGCTCTGGTGCTCAAAAATCTCCACTGCTTCCCATGTTGCATCCTCAAGTAGAAGATTCTTCCATTTTACCAAATACTCTGAAATGATCTCATTCCTCAACTTTTTTTCTCACATCAATGACAACTTCTAATTCCAAAACCAATTTCCTTTCATCGTAACGTGGTGGCATCTCAAGTGATGGAGTAACTTGTTGATCCAAGGGCCTTTTATAAACATGATATGTGGACAATATAATGAATTTTGCTATTTACTGGAAGTTCCAGCTTGTATGCAACCTCACCAACCCTCCTTACGACCTTATAAGGTCCAAAAACTGTGGCTTGAAATTTTCAGCTCCACGTCCCTTGAGGGAAGATTACCTATAGGGCTGTAACCTCAAAAATACCATGTCCCCCACTTCAAAAATTCTCAGTTCTATGGCGATCAACATACAACTTTGGCTGGTTTTGGGACTGATGCAAGTTTTCCTTGAGTACTTTCACAATATCCAAGCTTTGTTGAACCATATTTCTAGCCTTGGGTACTCAACTATCTGAAATAATTAAATGTATAAATGAAAATGCTTCATACCCACAAAGTGCCCTCAATGGAGTTATACCTATGGACATGTAGTGAGTAGAATTTTAACAATATTCCCCAAGGTGCAGCCATTTGATCCAAGCTGTTTTCTATACTATAGCATAGTTCCTCAATTAACCTTTTATCCATTTGTTCAGAACTTTTGTTTGTCCATTGGTTTGAGGATGATAGCTAGCATTTGGTGTCAATTTTGTGTCTGTTAATCTAAAAAGCACTTGCCAAAACAAGTTAATAAACCTGCTGTCCTTATCAACAGCACTGTTCCTTGGTAGGCCATGAAGTCTAAAATCCTCTTTAAATAATAACTCAGTCACTTTGGAGCCTTGTTCTCTAAAGGTATGGCATAAAATTGAGCATATTTAGTGAGCCTAACAACAGCCACATAGATCTAATCATTACCTTGAATCTTTGGGAGTCCTGTGATGAAATTCATTGAGATACTCTCCAGTTTTTGATGTGGAATGGGCAGGGGTTGCAACAAACCAGCTGGATATACATGCTCTATTTTGTTTTTTTGACAAACCAAACACTCCCTTGATACTTCAGCACATCTCCTTTGAGTCCTTTCCATGAAAAATACTCCCTTGTTTGTATGTCTTGTAGTACCTTGGGTGACCAGCAACCAGTGTGTCATGACGTGTTGTCAAAATTCTGTCCACTTTTTCGTTTTGGTACAAGATACATACTATCCTTATAAAGGATGAGCTCATTGACCACTTTGTACTTTTCATCTTGTAACCGTCCATCCAAAATGTGAATAGCAAATGTTTTCTTGGCATATTCAGCTATTGTAGAAACCTTCCAATCTGCAGATAGATCAATCATAGAATATAAATTAAGGTTCCTACAGAGCGGATCAGCCACCACTTATTCCTTCCATTAACATATTCAATGTCAAAATCATAGGCTTGCAACTTACCCATTTTTGTTGTTTATCTTTCAAATTCTTCCGATTGTGGAAGAACTTTAAGCTATCATGATCCATTTTCACCACAAACTTCTCATAATCAAGTATTGCTTGAATTTGGTCAATGCGTGCATGATGGAAACCATCTCCTTGTCGAACATCTCCTTGTTGTAAATATAGGAGCTTTTTTCCATCTTCTTGAGATTCCTACTCTCAAATGCTATGGTGTGTCTATTCTACATCAAAATTGCTCCAATCCCTTCTCCTAAATCATCACATTCTAAGACAAAGGGTAATGAGAAATTTGGGATAGCCAAAATAGGACATGAACAAATTACCTCCTTGAGCTTGATGAAAACTCTTTTTATTGAAGGGCTCCAAGAGAAAGCTCCTTTCTTCATCAAATCTGTTAATGAGGTTGCTTGTGAAAACCCCTTCACTAACCTCTTCTAGTAGCTGAAAAGACTGAAAAAACCTCTCAAGTGTGATAGATGCTTAGGTCTAGGGTAGTCTTTTATGGCTTTTACCTTTTCTTCATCTACCTTGACCCCTTGGGCACTAATCTTAAACCCCAAATATATTATTTCAATCAAGACAAACTCACATTTGGATGCCTTGACGTAGAATGAATGCTTCTTAAGTATGCAAAGCACCTCATTTATGTGCCTCAAGTGTTCCATCCACGTTCTATTGAAAATCAAGATGTCATCAAAGATAACCAACACAAATTTCTTCAATTTCAAGATGATTACCTCTTTCATGCATAATTGAAAGGTGTGGGTGCATTGGTCAAACCAAATGGCATGGCAAAGAGTTTGTAATGCCCACAGTGACATTTGAAGGCTATTTCATGCAAATTCTCATCTCTAACCCTTATTTGATGATATTATGATCATAAGTCAGTCTTGAAGAAGTACACCACACCATGAAGCTCATCTATCAATTCATCAATCTTGGATACGGGGTAGCGATTCTTGATTCTACTTTTGTTGAGGGCTCTATATTCAATGCACATCCTCATAGTCCCATCTTTTTTCTTCTTTAACACCATGGATGAAGCAAGAAGGCTGGAACTAGGTTGTATGTGTCCCATGTCCTATAACTCTTTAATTGCCTTCAAAATCTCCTCTTTGTACCTCCTAGGGTGGCAATAAAGAGTACTAATAATGGGTTTTGCTCCTTCCTCAAGCTCAATCACATGTTGAAAGCCCCTATTTGGTTGTAAACCAAGACGAATTTTGTAGTAAACTAAAACGAGTTTCACCAAACACCTTGCTATGTTTATCCAAGATGAGCTGAATATTGACATGGTAGGAACTCCCATCCTTGGATAGAGTTTTCTTTGTAATCAATTAGTTTTCTACCCAAGCCACTTGGTCTCTCCAAAAGAATCTCTGGACCCTTTTGGTTGAAACCACCATAGGACCCCCATTTTAAAGGCCACAGAGAACTACCTCCATCCCATTAGATTGGAATTTCAACTCCAAGATTTGATAATCTTGTGTCTATTTTCCAAGTGAACCATTGCACTGACACAACCAACTTCGTCTCATGGTCACCAATGCCAATCACATAAATGATAAATGTCATTGACACCTTGTGTCCTCTTAAGTCAACTCCAACTGTAGTTGCATGGAATAACATATCTGCTTGCTAGTGTAACATTAAAGCCTTAAAAATCCTCTGTCCTCAAACCCATCTTAGCCACCAATCCTTCATCAATAAAGTTGAGGGTGGCCCCACTATTAATCGAAATTGTCACCCTTTGTCCTTGTAAGACTCCTCAAACATGAAGAGTGATATCTAGGTTTTTTTGAAAGTGTTGCAAGTTTGCTACTTGAGTGCTAGCCTTCTTGGTTTTCATGTTCAACCTCATCCACAATGACCTTAGGCTAAGGCACAACTACCTCTGAATCCTCATCAGAAACCACCTCTATGTATTGTATTTGGTCCTTACCAAACACCTCTGACTTGGCTGCCATGGATCTCTACAAGTGAAGCATAATTTTTTCCTTCGAAAATCATTCTTGGATTCCTTAACCCTGCTTTGTTTTGGGGCTAGTGCCTTCAGTTGGGGAAAACTCTTCTAAGGAGGCTTCTTGTGTTGAGCGAATGGTGCATTCTTGGAGTAAAATTTGTTTTTGGCCATTGAATCCTCCAAATTTAGGGCTCTCCTAATGTGATCTTGCAAGCAATTTGGATCAAATGCCCTTTTCAAACCCTCGAGTGGTTCAGACACTCCCTCTACAAAATTAACTAGGAGCCTCATCTATGTCACAACAAGAACCATCATTGATAGCCTCTGAAATTCTGTCACATAGTGTTCCACTGTGCCCTCTTGCTTTAACTAGTCTAGCTCTATAAAGCTAAGTTGCCGATTTGGGTGCGGATATGGATACGGTGCGAGAATCAGATGCGCGCATTTTTTTGGGGGGGGTTTTGGATGCGTTTATATATATATATATAAAGAAATGCAAGAAATATACAAACTTAAATCATTTGATAGTATGATACTTCACCATTGATCAAGATATTTGATAGCTCACAAATATTCAAATTGAAATAACCTAAGATATCGATGCGTCTAGGTTTTGCCCGGATGCGGGAGCAGAGGCAGATTCCCTGCGGATGCCTGCAGGAAGCTCATTCCCACGCATCCCAGGCTGCCCTGTTACTTCTGTTTACCCGCTGGGGTAAACTAGTTTACTGGTGCATAGACGTTGTACGGAAATACAAATACATAAGATAGATCAGAGAATACCATAATCTTTATTAATCATCCGCAACTTGAATACATTTACAATAGTCCCCATCAGCATATCTTCGAAGAGAAAGTACATCGCTTATATAAAACCCGAAGGGGTGTGACCAACCGTCACCACCGATTCCCAACCGCCGTCCGATAGTAACTAAGTACCGTCGGCTACACATAATACAACTAACACAACATAAAGTAAGTACTACGGCTAACATCATCCCCCCTAAAGAAAAGTCGTCTCCGGACGACAACAAAATATCTGGGACAGAACAAGATAGGAATGATGAACCACGTACAAGAACCAAAACATGCTGCTCAGTCTCAACCTCTACCAAATGCTGCAAATCTGCTGCTCAAATGATACTGCCTCCAACCACTCTGTCCTCAATAGCCATGTTGCCTTCTTCACACCCAACTACTGGGTACACTGAGCATAGTCTTGCTCTATTGCCTCCAACCTGGTGGTCAGCTCCTCCCGAGCTCTCTGTGCCTCCACCACGGCAGCCTCATGTCCAGCCAAGACATACTCCCCAAAGCGTAGTACCCTGCTACCGCTCTCGCCACCACTGGAGCGTGGACAATCAATGTCTGTGTGATGACCCTATTTTTAGCAGGTTGTGGTAGCGATCGGATCAGCTCATCATCACGACCCTCGTGAGCTGATGCAGAGATTTGAGGGTCCCAGTTGACAGAATTACTATTTTTAGTAAGTCGGTTGGTCAGTTTTCATTTCTGACAGGGTAGGACCGGCAGTGGTCAATTCTCTAGATGACATTCAGTTATTCAGTTTCTTGGACTGGGGACTTACTATTTATAATAAGTCTATATTTGGTAGTGGCCATTTATGGCAGGGCGGTGTTGAGCATGTTGGTCAGTCAGTATGACAGGTGTTGCAGAATCATCATCAGAGTTTTATTTAATAATTACTTGTGTTAATTAATAACAATATGTTATTAATTAATATTAAGACGATATTATAATAATACTTTATTATTATTATAATGTTTTGGAAGTTTATATTATTAAGGGCAGTTAACTGATGATGGTTTTTGGGAAACTTTGAAGACCAAGGTGTTATAAATACAGGCTCAGTTGTGAAGTAAAGCATCTATCGAATATTGATTATTGAATTTGTTCTTGGGAATTGTTCCTACTTTCTGTGCCCTAGCTGAAGGGTCAAATTAGTTGATTGAAGACTAATTCTTCTTCATCTAATCTACAATTGATTGCTGTTGTATAATCAATTGCCTGTAATCGATTGCTGTTGTATAATCGATTGTTGCTTCTTCCTTCATACTGTTTTGCCTGTGGCTGAAGGAAAGAGATAATGCTGAAAGTTTGTATGCACACTGAGGGTGCGGTTTCTTGCCTGTGATTGGAGGAAGAGAGCAATTCTGAAATTGAGAAGGGTTTGGATCAAATGCTTGGGAATTGTAAATTCTTATCGCTGGGCACCAAATTAAATATAGCTGGGCGGCATCCAATTTCCAGCGGCTAAGAGAGCCTTACTTCGCAGCAGACTTCATAATCTGCAGGTGGCGTTTGGAACCTTTTCTAACGTAGCACTATATGCTTGGTAGCGGATAACAAAGAACACGCAATTCTGGACGCGTGTGGAAGTACATGGGATCGGCAGCCAGCATGATTACCACTCCATTTAGGAGTTACGTGGGAACCATCATGGTATTGCGGGCACCATGTATGAAACGCGTGCTGGCATTTTGATGGCAGCGGCTCATTTCTGAGGGTCTTGCACAACACCAGCCAGCAAGGAGTTACTTTAGGCTCCATCAAGGAATTACTCGGCTCTATGTCTTAGAAGCAATCAAATGGTATTTATCATCAGCCACTAAATTTGTATGTGGACTTTCAGAATTTCGCAGAGATTGTTATCAATTAAAAAAACGTTATTTAATTCAAGACACTTATATTTCAATGAGAAATACATATGTTAGTTGGTAAAGTGTTAGATAATTCAGAAGATTATATATATGTGTGGTGTATTTCATTGCAATTCAGTTGGAAAGACTTTATAATTTCAGAGAAGTCTAGAATTGATGGTTTAATTACTTCAAGAGCCAGGATTGTAATTTAAATGCAAACAACCCATTCCCAATTATAATCCTACTAGGATAGCAAAACCTTTCAGAAATATTGAGTCAGAATTGGACAGATGTTTTCAGTAGTACGAAAGTATGTCTGACAACTGTTTGACAAAATGTCAAACACATGATTTACTTGGAAATTGATGAAAATTAGATGTTTTAAAGATGAGGCCAATCTAGGGTCATTACAGTGGTATCAGAGTGGTTTCCTGCCAGCCTGCAGGGAAATCGGGTTCATTAATTTTATTATTATTTGAGAAGTCAATTATGGAGAGATACAGGCGGTTTAGTTCTGAGAGCAGGCACAGCAGTGCGAAGAATAATGATAAAATAAATACATTAATGGAAAGCATGGAGAGACTCAGACTTCATTAGCAGAGGATGGCGGCAAGACTGTCGGATCCAGCGATAGTAGATAGGGCAACAAGATATAAGGTATCTACTTTCCGTAGGCCGGCATCGAGATCGCAGGGTAGGAGGCTGGAGTTTTCCCCGACATATGTCAGAGATGCAGATCCACCAGTACATATTATGTCACCTACTCATGGATCTGATGATAGACACTCCACACAGAGACAGGTGGAAGTGTCAGTACCAGTGATAGACTGCAGGACTGAGCTTTAGCAGGTTGAGGCTTTCCGTGTAGTTGCTGCAGCTGACGCAGATACAGTGGATACAGTAGTTGCCACTGATAGTCCAGACTCTCTTGAGGAAGGACTGGTTATCGGAGATTTATATGTCAGCTGTCGTAGTGTAGCTCCGGAGAGAGAGGCAGCACCTCTCTCAGGTGGGATAGGCGAGAGCATGGAGCTACCTTGTTGTGGTGTTGATGATCCAGTGATACAACAGGAGATGACGACTGCAGTAGAGGTCAGTGCCAGACCAGATTGTATTATTGAGTCAGACAGTGACTCTAGTTCAGATCTCCAAGAGGATACCACTTTTGAGAATTGCCTTGAGGAGATGGAGACAGATTGTACAGAGCGGGATAGCGGCAGTCATGTGATAGGGTTAGTATAGGAGTTGCCAGTACTCTCCTGTATGAGGGATGTGAGTATGGAGTCCACATGTGATGATACTAGTACTGAGTTCGAGACAGTAGACACAGACTCCTGCCAGCATGACTTCGATTCAGTGGCTAGTGTGGTGACAGATGAGATTCAGTTCGGGACACCTGGGGAGATAGAGCCTTTGCTTGCATCTTGGGTGGCTTCGGATACTTCCTACATGACTCTTGAGGATGACTCCACTAGTAGTGATCCATGCCCGTATTCGACCCTGGGAGAGGACTCCGAGTTACTAGAGAGTACAGATGAGTCCCAGGATCTGGATTACTCAGAGGTTACAGAGGATGAGGCAGCTGAGAGTGTTGAGGAGATAGATTCTATAGCAGCTTCTTCATGTACAGAGGAGTTCGACGGAGACGTGTTAGGTGCTGATACTCCGTGGGAGGACATGAGCTCAGCTATCAGCTCACAGAGCTCAGTGGACAGTTCATTGGGAGATAGTGTTGTTGAGAGGAGTACCGTGGATGCCACGTCTATTGGCAGGACTGACGGCATGCCAGAGGTGTTGCATAGAGGACCGACCGTTCATAGTCATCATGTGACTAGCCAGTTGAGAGTTAGCGAGCGCGACATCGTTACTATAGTTGAGCATTTTGATGCTGCTCGGCAACTGCTAGTTGTTCATTGACGGGGTTCTCCTATGGACGAGGAGTATGGTAGTTGTTACTTATTCCTCACAGAGATTCATTCATTACGGGAGGCTATTAGTATTTTGAGACAAGATTATTTTCATTTGGTAGCTGACCGAGATCACCTAGTTGAGTGGGGGAGTACAGCTTATGAGGCACTTTTGGATAGGGAGGAGGATGTGAGTGAGCTTACTCAGGAGCTCATGACGACCTCTGAGGTTTTAGAGAGCACTGGGTTGGCTCTTCGGGGGTCACAGGCTCAATTAGCTGAGGTGACTGGGGAATTGGAGCAGCTTCAGTCTACACCAGTACCAGACCCAGTGCAGCTATATATTGTGGTATTGGGTGATCTGATGATGTCCACGGTTGGAGATGTCGGATGTGACGATGTGACGGACACATCTATCCGAGATACGGGGGCAGTAGGTACAAAGGAGGCGAGAGCATCAGTAGGGACGAGCTCTCACGGTGATTTGCTTCCGGCTATGGGAAGCGAATCTATTACCACATTACATATAGCTAGTGACAGTAGACAGTTGGCAGTGCCACATTTGCAGGAGGACCAGCTGTGGGTTGCAGGAAAACAGGTTGATCCTTCCACTTATAATTTTTACTGCACAGAGTCATTTTTGGAGCACCTGCTTGAGAGTTCAGAATTTCATGAGATCTTACCGAGCTTCAGAGGGTGTTCTCATTCGGGGTGCTGGCGCGATCCGGCGTTTGGTGAGAGAGATTGTAGGTACCTTGACTACGATGCTCACACAGAGATTTTGAGTTTGGGTTTGTTGAGAGGGTCACCCGGGACCCTGCCCAACCATTTGTGCAGAGTTCGAGATAGGAACAATCCGTGGGTCCGTGACTGGGGGATGATGATCCTCTGACCGAGAGTGGAGTTTTTTCCCAGCACTATACAGTGAGGAGCGTTCATCGGTTTTCATTTGACTCACATGTTGATGAGTTGATGGCACATAGGTGTGGGTTGGCTCCTAGTCCTTATCATTCGTCTGGGAATGGGTTCTCGCCATCAGCAGTTGATGGGAGTTTTGGCTGCAAGTCAGTAGCAGGTAAACTGCAGAGTTATAGTGACTGCAGGAAGTATACAGTGTGTGGATATCTGGGTCCAGGTACAGCCTTGTTCAGGGGTATTCATCACTGTTGCGTAGAGGGGCTTCACACTCAGTACGGGTCAGCTAGGTGTGCAGGGGGAGTTTAGGGTGTATGTGATCTCAGTCTCCCATACATCTTGGGTTTTGAGGATCCGAAAGCTCACCTCTTTCGGGATCCGGGCAGAGACCGATTTAGTACAGGAGTTTGGGTGAGCGGTTTTTTGAGTTCTCTCTACAGGGCTATCCGTTTCACATTTTGGGTGATGTTACAGAAATTCACAGTTTTTGCCAGTAGCAGGGTGTACTTTTTCTCGTGGGACCCAGGTGGACTGTGATGTTCCTTGTTCCGATTATTGCTTGAGGACAAGCAATCTTGGGGAGGGTGGACTGTGATGACCCTATTTTTAGCAGGTTGTGGCAGCGATCGGATCAGCTCATCATCACGACCCTCGTGAGCTGATGCAGAGATTTGAGGGCCCAGTTGACAGACTTACTAGTTTTAGTAAGTCGGTTGGTCAGTTTCCATTTCTGACAAGGTAGGACCGGCAGTGGTCAATTCTCCAGATGACATTCAGTTATTCAGTTTCTTGGACTGGGGACTTACTATTTATGGCAGGGCAGTGTTGAGCATGTTGGTAAGTGTATATTTGGCAGTGGCCATTTATGGTAGGGCGGTGTTGAACATGTTGGTCAGTCAGTATGGCAGGTGTTGCAGGAATCATCATCAGAGTTTTATTTAATAATTACTTGTGTTAATTAATAACAATATGTTATTAATTGATATTAAAACGATATTATAATAATAATACTTTATTATTATTATTATAATGTTTTGGAAGTTTATATTATTAAGGGCAGTTAACTTATGATGGTTTTTGGGAAACTTTGAAGACCAAGGTGTTATAAATACAGGCTCAGTTGTGAAGTAAAGCATCTATCGAATATTGATTATTGAATTTGTTCTTGGGAATTGTTCCTACTTTTTGTGCCCTAGCCGAAGGGTCAAATTAGTTGATTGAAGACTGATTCTTCTTCATCTAATCCACAATTGATTGCTGTTGTATAATCAATTGCCTGTAATTGATTGCTGTTGTATAATCGATTGTTGCTTCTTCCTTCATACTGTTTTGCCTGTGGCTGAAGGAAAGATATAATGCTGAAAGTTTGTATGCACACTGAGGGTGCGGTTTCTTGCCTGTGATTGGAGGAAGAGAGCAATTCTGAAATTGAGAAGGGTTTGGATCAAATGCTTGGGAATTGTAAATTCTTATCGTTGGGCACCAAATTAAATATAGCTCGGCGACATCCAATTTCCAGCAGCTAAGAGAGCCTTATGTCACAGCAGACTTCATAATCTACAGGTGGCGTTTGGATCCTTTTCTAACGCAGCACTATATGCTTGGTAGCGGATAGCAAAGAACACACAATTCTGGACGCGTGTGTAAGTACATGGGATCGGCAGCCAACATGATTACCACTCCATTTAGGAGTTACGTGGGAACCATCATGGTATTGCGGGCACCATGTATGAAACCCGGGCTAGCATTTTGATGGCAGCGGCTCATTTCTGAGGGTCTTGTACAACACCAGCCAACAAGGAGTTACTTTAGGCTCCATCAAGGAATTACTCGGCTCTATGTCTTAGAAGCAATCAAATGGTATTTATCATTAGCCACTAAATTTGTATGTGGACTTTCAGAATTTCGCAGAGATTGTTATCAGTTAAAAAAACGTTATTTAATTCAATACACTTATATTTCAATGAGAAATACATATGTTAGTTGGTAAAGTGTTAGATAATTTAGAAGATTATATATGTGTGGTGTATTTCATTGCAATTCAGTTGGAAAGACTTTATAATTTCAGAGAAGTCTAGAATTGATGGTTGAATTACTTCAAGAGCCAGGATTGGAATTTAAATGCAAACAACCCATTCCCAATTATAATCCTACTAGGATAGCAAAACCTTTCAAAAATATTGAGTCAGAATTGGACGGATGTTTTCAGTAGTACCAAAGTATGTCTGACAACTGTTTGACAAAATGTCAAACACATGATTTACTTGGAAATTGATGAAAATTAGATGTTTTAAAGATGAGGCCAATCTAGGGTCATTACAGTGGTATTAGAGCGGTTTCCTGCCAGCCTGCAGGGAAATCGGGTTCATTAATTTTATTATTATTTGAGAAGTCAATTATGGAGAGATACAGGCGGCTTAGTTCTGAGAGCAGGCACAGCAGTGCGAAGAATAATGATAAAATAAATACATTAATGGAAAGCATGAAGAGACTCAGACTTCATTAGCAAAGGATGGCGGCAAGACTGTCGGATCCAGCGACAGTAGATAGGGCAGCAAGATATATGGTATCTGCTTTTCGTAGGCCGGCATCGAGATCGCAGGGTAGGAGGCTGGAGTTTTCCCCGACATATGTCAGAGACGCAGATCCACCAGTACATATTATGTCACCTACTCATGGATCTGATGATAGACACTCCACACAGAGACAGGTGGAAGTGTCAGTACCAGTGATAGACTACAGGACTGAGCTTCAGCAGGTTGAGGCTTTCCATGTAGTTGCTGCAGCTGACGCAGATACAGTGGATACAGTAGTTGCCACTGATAGTCCAGACTCTCTTGAGGAAGGACTGGTTATCGGAGATTTATGTCAGCTGTCGTAGTGTAGCTCCGAAGAGAGAGGCAACACCTCTCTCTGGTGGGATAGGCGAGAGCATGGAGCTACCTTGTTGTGGTGTTGATGATCCAGTGATACAGCAGGAGATGATGACTGCAGTAGAGGTCAGTGCCAGACCAGATTGTATTATTGAATCAGACAGTGACTCTAGTTCAGATCTCCAAGAGGATACCACTTTTGAGAATTGCCTTGAGGAGATGGAGACAGATTGTACAGAGCGGGATAGCGGCAGTCATGTGATAGGGTTAGTACAGGAGTTGCCAGTACTCTCCTGTATGAGGGATGTGAGTATGGAGTCCACATGTGAT
>MU225338.1:1435573-1448781 GCA_018584345.1 Thuja plicata | reverse complement strand
GATGTAGATGGTTGCTCTTGGGTAAATAGCACTTGTTGATTCCTCACTTTCATGTTGTATGGGCATTCCTTGGTGGAATGGCCCATGATCTGGCAAATATCACACAATGCATTTTTGGGACACGACCTCTTCGTATGGCCACTCTCCTTGCAGTCCGTACACCACGTGTCGTCTCCCCCCTTGTTGGTACCCCTTTTCATGGTCTTGAACTCCATCATTCTCTCCATGTCCTTTTGTAGTGCCATGACTTTTTTCTTCGACTCACCATCACTGCTACTGTCATCGTCCACGGTGTCATCTTCGCCGGAAGAAGACTTGCTTCTTTTCTTCTTGGAGGTCTTTTGTTCGCTCTCCAAGTCCATCGCCCGGTTATAGGCATCTTCGTATGAGGTGGGGGGCACTATCTTCATTTTCCTCCGTAGGTTCGATTTCATGCCCTCCACGGACCATCTTTTCTTCAGGCCATCCGCTGGCTGGCTCTCCATTTTTCTGACTAACTCCTTTAGTCGGCGGCTGTAGGCCCGCACAGTCTCCTTCTTGCCTTGTTTGGTACCATATATCTCGGAAACAATTTCATTGTCATCCCTCAGGAGTCGAAACTCCTTCTGGAATTCTTTCTTGAGTTCGTCCGAAGTGGTCACCGTTGTTTTTTCCACATCGGAGTACCAGTCGATGGCTACCCCTCTGAGTGTGGCGGGAAATTGTTTCACCCATTCTGCCTGGTCGACGACTCCATTCGCAGACCAAATTGTCTCACACGTACGACAATGTCGTACTGGATCTTCCTTTCCATCTCCGTGGAATTTTGGCAACTTCTGGTTGGTCGCCATGTTTACTTTTCTAGGCGCCAACTGTGTTTGCAGCACCGGTTGTGTTACAGGCTGGGATGGTATTGTCGGCGTCGGTACCCCAAAATTGTTTGGTACTGTACCACTTGATGTCCTTGAACTACTGGAATTGTCCAGGCCTGGTGGGCTACTGTGATACCCGTGCCCCTTGGTCACTTCGATACTCGCGGCGGCAACGGTATCCTGAGCCTCCCTCCGTGCGGCTTCCTCTTTTTCCTTCCTTCGGACTTCTCTTGCTTCCGTCCGTGGGGTTAAGGTTAAGGACTTGAACAAGCTCCTTGTTTCCTCTAGGCAGTCCTCGTCACTTCTCCCAGCGTCCCGGTCAGATACCTCCAGACCCTCGCCTTCACTTACTCCCTTCGGTAGTCCTTCGACGCGTCTTCTGTATCTCTCGCTTCGCTCGGCTTGCTGTTGTGCGAGTACGGCTTTTCTATCGGCTTGTTCCTCCTCGAGTTCCTTCTTTCTATTTTTATTCAATTGGTTGGGCATGAATTCTTTGCTCACTTCTCCACAGGGCAATAATCACCACGTCAATTTATTTTATTTTTCCTTCTCGAGTACGTCTAGGCAACGGCGCCAAATGTTTACCCGCTGGGGTAAACTAGTTTACTGGTGCATAGACGTACGAAAATACAAATACATAAGATAGACCAGAGAATACCATAATCTTTATTAATCATCTGCAACTTGAATACATTTACAATAGTCCGCATCAGCATATCTCCGAAGAGAAAGTACATCGCTTATATAAAACCGAAGGGGTGTGGCCAACCGTCACCACCGATTCCCAACCGCCGTCCGGTAGTAACTAAGTACCGTCGGCTACACATAATACAACTAACACAACATAAAGTAAGTACTACGGCTAACAACTTCCACGCTGCCTTGTGACTTACACGTGAGGACGAGTTCATCTGCAGTCTTGTCTACGTCTGGTCGTGGGCAAATTAGTTGTATAGTTTATAACTTTATTAAATTATATCATTAATAATTTATTAAATTTTTTAAATAAATTTATAGTTTATAGTTTATTTTGTTTGGTCCTCTTGTATAATTTATTAAATTTATTGTATAGTTTATTAATTATTTGCAAATTTGCAATAACAATATATGATTATTTATTTTAATTTCATTTAGTGTTATTACTAGTGTATATACTCTTTATTAATAATTATATGTTGTGAATAATAATATATGATTATTTGTTTTAATTTCATTTAGTATTATTATTAGTGCATATATTATTATATGTTGTGAAGTATTATATTGATCAATGAAAAACAATATATTTTATATTAATTATATTATAATTTAAGTGTATAAATTTTATATTTATATATATAAACGCATCCAAACACATCTGCATCCCCCCCAAAAAAAATTTCACGCATCCGCGCACCAGCATCCCGGATCCGTACCCGAATCGGCAACTTAGGAAATAACTAATAAGCCATATCATATACGTCTGTGTTCATGATTCCAATGCAAATTAGAAAATCATTAGAAAAAATCAAAATTTAGTTCATGATTCAATGTTCATCAATCAAGATTCAAGATTCACTAACCCGAATCAGAATATTAAAAAAAAATTAATGGTTATTAAGCACATGTTTTTTGTTTAGGAGCAAAAAAAAGATTAAAAATGTTATTAAGCACATGTTTTAATGTGCTTTAAGTTTTTTTATCAAAAAAAGCATCAGTTTTGACGCTGGGCCTGCGGATGCTTGTGGAAGCTCATAGGTGCCCTGTGGATGCGCGCAGGAAGCACATCCTAGGCACCTGGATGCTCTGTGGATGTGTAGTTACGCATCCAAAGAGCATCCGGGTGCCCAGGACTCGCTTCCTGCGCGCATCCACAAGGCAACAGAATCCGCATCCGCATCAGAACGAATCCGCTTCCGAATCCAGGCCAGGATGCTGCGAATCGGTAACTAAGCTATAAAGTGAGTTTCTGGATCCTTCATGTTGAACCTCTCCCTCAGTCTTTGACTGAACTCTTCTAAGGTAGTGATCGAGTCATGTCCTTGGTCACCATGTTGTGGCACCACCACTCATGGGCCACACGTTCAAGATGCAAGGTGGCAAACTTGATGGGTTCTTCTACAAACATGTGGGTTCAAAGAGAAGCAGGTATCCAATTTCTGCAACCATACTTTGGCTGAACAATTTCCCAATCCATCAAAAGTAGGAATTGTAATCCTTCCCCCAAATGACGTTGGATGTCTCTACAAGTCATGCCCCTGCCATTACTTATAGAAAAAAATGTTGCAAAAATGAGGGGCCCACTGAGTTTATTATCTTTGCTGCTGACCTGTTTGGTATTTGAGTTAAATTAAATTTGTCTTTCTTAGGGCTGACTCCCTTGAATTAAAGACAAAGGGTGTGCATTTAAGGAGTAGAGGGTGCGATTAGCTTTAAGGGCACCATAGAAAAATGATAAGCAGCAACTAAGGAAGGAGCAGCAGTCTACTTTAAGCATCGTTTAATTATCATGTAGACAAGGATTTAGCAGCAATGATCTATTGTTAATATGAAGTGATTATGATAGAAGATAATCAGAAATAGTAATAGAGGCAGAAATTAGTTCTGAAGAGGCATGTCCATTCCCTAAAGAGAAGCAACTCCCAAGGGACGTCTCTCTTTATAAGACATTAAGATATAAAATGGAAGAATATGATTTAAGAAAAGACATCAATGAATCATTCAGAATAATTTAAGAAGAGGATTTCTCATAGATATATATATTTAAGCAACCAATCAGGTTGTTATAAGGCAAATATCAGAATTATTTATCAGCCAGTATTTGGTTTGTCTATTCTGCTATTTCTGAAGGCACTGTAGATAAACAGCAGCGATAAAGACAAACAATATTTGTATAATGTGTTAAAACGGTGATTAATTATGAATGGTTATCTTCTTGCAAAGGCAGCAGATGTGACTCTCCCATCATGAAGGTATAAATAGGACGGAGAATCATTTGTTGAAGGCATCCATAAAAAGGATCAAGTTGAAGCAAGAATGGAATTAGCATCGAACAGGACAGAAATAAGTGTTTAATCGTCAATCAAGCAGGAAGAGCAAATAATAAAGAAGATAAGAATAGACTGGTAAATTAAGTAAGTATGCAATTTAGAATGTAGCCATCCCTGATGTAGTAAACGATGTGGTATACAGGGATATATGTTTAATATGTATGATCGATGTATGCAGCATGATAACGTTTTAATGCTAATTCCTTACTAATATATGCAATATATGTATACAACAAATAATATATTTGATACATAACATCTTATATATTAAATATAAGCAATAATGTGGAATATCTTGATTACTACTCTATTCATTGAATTGCAGCAATCAATCATGGTGAAGTGAGGGAGGAAATGGAAGGAGGGAGAAACTGATATGATCCTTTTCTAAGTAGACCATCTCATGGTGCATGGTTGGAGGCTTGCCACGAGGCCAAGGGGGGCATAGTGTATATTGCCCTTGAGCTTAGATGGGAAGGATGCTCTAGGCACCCTATTGTAGTTTCCCCTCCAACCCATACAATGGTTGATTGCTGGAATGGATTCAAAGGAGTCTCAATCATAGGAGGGCGTAAAAGGTGGCATGAATAAGGAGGGCAAGTGCAAGCTTCCTCACTATGCACACCATCTCATAAGGATGGATGGTGGAAGGCCACATGAGGCCAAGAGGGATGGTATATCCGCTATAGGCCTAGTGTGAGCATCGCTTTAGGCACCCTATCATGTCTCCTTATCCAAGCCTTGTTATGTTTGAACCCAAATAATGAATTATACACATTATATGATTAAGATGATTGTAAATATATGTTCTTTAACCCTAGTAGTAATAATTGATTGTATGAATTGTATGTTCAATAATTAGCTAACATTATTGCAATATCTCAACTAGGATCTATCTTGCTTTTGCATTCGTTTGGTAAATTTATATCTGTAACTATATTATTTGAAGAGCACACAGAAAGCACTGGGGGGGGGAGGGGAATTGGTATTTTAAACTTTTAAATGCACGAAAGCACATAAAAGAACAAATAGAATAAGCATCAAGATGCAAACAGCAAATTTCCCATGGAAAACCCTTTCAGGTAAAAAGCCATGATACATTGGCTTTCATTAACAAAATGGGCACCAACCCAAATTACATAAGTGAGCACCAACTCACAGGGAGCACCAACCCTTTTCAAAGCACCAACTTTGATCGACTGAGGCACCAACCTCAGATTGAGCACCAACTGAAAAATATTTTGAAACTTACAACAATTCTTGACTAGTTCTCTTTAAACCATTATCACTTGAATCACTAGCTCAAACAATATACTCCACTCCAGAATAACATAGCCTACTCAAATCAATCACCACTCACCACACATGCAGCTCCAAAAATAATAATATATCCGTTAAGATTATGCTGCATTAAAACCCTATATCCTTCAGTCAAAAACATAGTCTACACCTTCACAGCATCACATGCAAACTCCTTCCGTAATCTTTGTCCTTTTCATACCAAATTTAAAACGGACATGTGGTATCCCACCATGCTCACATTTTTTGAATTTATGGCAAACACACACTAGGTGGATAACACCTATGCACTGTTGTGAGGTTTTCACACCAGCGCCCTATTGCAAATGGGAACCCCCTTGTTTTCAGCTGGTAGGTTTAGATAATGAGCAATTTGGCAGCAATCTGAGAGTTAGATGGCCTTTGTTGAGTAAAATCTGAAAATTTGCAAAATTTGGCCAAGTCTGAAAGTGGGAAACTAAGATAGAAGTTGAGCTAAGAGAAGGGGAAAATTGGCCCAAGTATGGAAGGGAGATGAGGCTCTTTTCGGTTCCTATCAATTTGAGACGAGGTTCTTTTTGGTTCCTATCAATTTCAGATGAGGCATTTTTTTCCGTTCCCATCAATTTAAGATGAGGCTCCTCTTTGTCCCCATCATTTGGAGATGAGACTCTTCTTCGTTCCCAACAAACCTCTTCCCATCTCAATATATGTGTAAGAAGCACCTTCTCATCTCATGATTTAATAAAGGAGGGAGATGAGACATGGATTGGGCCCTTGTAGGATGAGCTGGAAAGAAAGCTCATCTCTAAGGCCCCTTTACTAAGTTCGAATGGCCTTGAAGAGGCTATATTTCACTTCAAATGCAAAGTCATGGGCCCTACTTCAAAATTTGCAGCTCCAACCAATCAGCAAGGCACAAGAGTGAAATGTATGGGCCTGGTTTGTAAACTATAAGCCCAAGTTCGGTCCATGGGCCTAAATCTAGGCGCAAAACATTAAAATCAGACCAAGCATGAAACGTGTGAGGCCTAAATTCGAATTTGCATGGACCCTATAGCCTAACGTATGGGCTCTAAAATTAAGGCAAGGATCCCAAATGAAATTTATATGTGAAGGAGGCACAAAACTCGATGCAGTTATAAGATAAGAGGATAAATTAAGTGCAGATCTAGGGTGCAAAACTTGATGCAAGCCCTTGCCATTCGAATTTACCTCGAACTTAGCACATGATGACCGCCAATTTAATTCCAATTATTAAATATAAGGAGGTTCGATCCAGCAAAGGGGTTTTAGAATTCAAATTACAAAATGAAATAAATTTAATGCAAGGCCTCATCGAATTCAATGAGGAGCATCAATTGGGCCCATGTAGGGGTCGAACTTAACCACATGGGGTCCCAAATTTAATGGAAATTGCAATCACAATGGAGGGAAGAAATTTGACCCAATAGAAGGCCCCCCCAAATTCTAATTTTGAAATAGCAAAGGGGTTCAAATTTTAATTAAATGAAGGCCATTAGTTTAATGCTTGGGGGTGGTTGTTGCTAATAATTGGTTGAGGTTAATTTAAAATAATGGCAATAAATCCCAGTCATCCTCTATATAAACAAGGTAATTGCTACATCTAAAAGATCAGTTTCAATAGCAATTGCGACAACAGGAGCTGCTGAGAAAGTTCGAACTCTCAAGGGCAGATTGTGTAGTATTTTCTTAATCATTTCCTTGCAGGGCCATTCACTGGAAGTGGTGAAATTTAGTAGGCAGCAGTTCTTATTTAAATTTGCAGGTTAGCATCTACTTTCACAGTCATCTACCAACAAATATCAGGCAATTACCAGCATCTAGGGGGCTGACTTTGATCACTTTCAGCAAGCCTTAGTCTTCAAGTTAAGCAAAATCAGTCAAATATCTCAAGTTCCATTGTTTGCAACATCATTCTTCATCATTCTCAGAATTATTTAATTCTGTAAGAGGGCCCGATTTTAGAAGGTCCCAGTTCCCTTTATGGTAAAAATCTGGTTGAAAATAATGTAGAAAGGACCTAAGGTATCTAGAACAAAGGTTTAATCAATTCCTTATTGTTTCCATGAAATGGTATGGCTTAGATTGACTGATTTTCAGGTCTGATACAAATCACAGGGCTCTAATTATATGAAACAGCGGACAGATACTTCAGATTCAGTCCTAAATTCATAGGGTAAAATCAGAGATGTTATTAAGTCTTGATACTATGGCCTTTGATTTGTCAATTTTACAGCCTGATGCAAGTTTTTGAAGCCCTGATTTTGGTTACCAGCTACCATTGATCTCTGATTTTAATTCAAATCTGATTAAGCAAAGCAAAATCCTGACTACAATATTTATTGCAGGCCCAGGTATGGAGAGAGGAGTTGAAAGCACTTCAAGGCCAAGGTCTCAAGCCAAGAAGACAAAAGACAGGCCAGCATAAGGCAAGGGGAAGATGATATGAAGCCAAGGATAAGATTTGGTTCAAGATCTGGAACACTATAAAGAAAATCGTCAAGATATCAAGGCATGGAAGGAAGACACCACCAGTTCGAAAAAGAAGACAAGCAAGGAATGCTATCTTGGAATCCAAGATCAAGATGAAGAACTCAATTATCACTAGAAGGCAAGATCCAAGACAAGACCCATTCGAAGAGCAAGAGAGCAAAGGATGAAGTATATAGAAGATGAAGCAATTTAGAATATGAGCCATCACAATTGAAGACTCAACAATTATTTTTTCATCAGCAAACAAGGGGTATTTATCAAGTTTCTAGATGAGTTTGTTGAGGTGGCAGCCCTTTGCTCAACCAATATAAACATGCCAAGTGTCCCCATGAAGATGATTAATAAAATTGTGTCTAGATTCATTGAATGTGAAAAGGAGAATGAGGATGAGGAGCACAAGTCCCAAGGTGATGAGGTGGCATAGGCCCACATGGTCCTAATTTGCTCATTGGTTAATTAATTAATGCCTTATCCTAATTGGCCCATTTGGCGCCAAGTGGCGTAGGCCCACATGGCCCTTTCTCTGATTGGCTCTTGGAGGCATTTGAATTTTCTCATTGGTCTACTAGTTGGTGGCTTCTTCTACAAGCTCTCTCTTCTCATTGGTCCACTTGTTGCACCTTATCTGGTTGTTACGTATTTGGATTTTCTCATTGGTCCTTGGAAAACAATGTAAATGTTTTATTGGCCCACATGGTGGTGTCTAATTGTGATTGGGTGGATATTTAATATGTGTAGCTATGGTAATGGAAACCCTAATTAGGGCTTATGTGGGATAATCTTGGCCTTTGATTTCAAATCAATCTTGGCCACTCATTGTACTGGGAACTACTATAAAAGGCCAAGGCCTCATTTGTAACTAATTAGTTTTAGAGTAGAGTAGGAGAGTTATGTTGGAGAATTGTTGCCAAAGTACTACCAATGTTGTTCTCTATTCATTGTTGCGCTTGCATGGTGGATATACATGATCATTTTGGAGTATTGCATGGTTCTTTGCATCTCTCACTTAGATGAAGATTTCATTTCATGTTGAATAGAAGTAGCTTAGTTGGATGAAAGAAATTGTGCATGTTTGCTTGCTTGACTCAACAAATCCGGGCCACTAGCCTCTTGCTGATTGTAAGTGTGCCTTGTGTGGTGAGCCGATGAAAATACTTAACTTCAATTGATATTCAATCTTTATTTTGCATCCATTTGATGGGATTGAAGAGGAGATATCGATGTGAAAACCATTCAAGTATTCCTTAGAAGTGCACTAGATGGGTGGAGTCGTTGGCGAGATTGCATCTAGTAGAGTCCAAGTCATCTATGCTTCCTTCCATTCATAATTAGAAGTAGAAGTTAAGTTTAAGTTTAAGTTGAAGGAGAGTTGGAAATCAAAAACTATATTTTATTGCACATTGTGAAGCTGAATCTTTAGAGGCGCAAGCAGTTGATATCTATTGAGTGAACAACGTAAGTCCCCTTAGTGATTACTAGCAAATCACATTATTTCATTGAGCGATTGTCCACAATAAAAGGAACCTTGAAGTCATTTCATGATCTCTTACTTTGCAAGCTTAGCATGAGAGATGACTTTATATTAAGAGAGGATTGAGTATCTAAGTGTCTCACCTTGAAACGTTGGGGTATATGATTCTGCATGTTGTAGTGGAACATAACTCACATCAACACGCACTAGTTCTTTTGTCATTCCAGTCTGCCGCACTTTTCATTTCCTACGCATCAATACACTAGGCATCAATTTCCTTTCATCAAGAACGACACCACACATTAATAAGTCTCAACTGAGCTTAAGAAGAGTCACCACTCCTGTTCAGCATAGCTCGATCACAAAAGACCTGTCACACTCAAAATCGTTGCACCATTACTCTGTCGGTCTGTCCATCTACACCCCATTCTGCATAGTCAATGCATGTTGTCTCCATTCCTTTTGACACCACACAAATGTTTTTCTTCAATCATAAATTTATGCTGCCCAGTAATGAACATTAATACAGATACTTTATTACAAAAATGGCTTCACACCACTGTTTACCAAGAAAAAGCCACGACTATCTTTTTTCACATCTTCACATGGTGAAGAATAACATTGAACCACAATTCCTGAAAAGCCAAACACCAAGTCATCCACTATATTTCTCTTCCCTCATGCAAACACAGCCTGACTCCCACATGTCAAAAACATTTCTGGGAATCTTAAGGAGTAATGCATGCAATATATATTCCTGCCCACACTGCAATTAACATTCATACTATATTTGAAAGTTAAGCTGCGACCTTTTTAGAGCCCACACTCACGTCTTCCAGAACATTTATTCACCCCGATGAATATTATAGACTGCTGGTGATTAGTGCCCAGCACAAAAATTAAATCAAAAGCCTGATGGTAGCATTCAGAAATACCCACATCCTTTAAAATATTATCGCACCATTTTTAATTTGCTGATTAACTGCAGTCGATTATTTGTGCGCTCCAACTAATACTTCCGAATTTTTAATCCCTGCAGAAAGCATTATAAACCAGCATCTTTCACTTGCACATAAGCTTCTGAAATGCCACACCAAAAATAGGATAAATGCACAAATGAATCTACATCAGATAAAGCCGTCATACATTAATTTCTGAAGCTGTCCATATTTGAACTTCCAAAGAAAGTCGCCACATTTAAGATTCCATAGAAGTCATCCTTTTGAAAGTTGAACCGATGATGTGTCAATCTGACTTCGCAAACAAGTAGACAGGCAGGCAGCTTAAGCAGATAGCCAGGCAGCTCAAGCACACAACCAAGTAGCTCATGCAGACAACTAACCAGCTCAAATACACAACCAAGTAGCTCAAGCAAGTAACCAAGAAGCTCAACCACACAACTAAGCAGTTCAAGCAACTCAAGCAGCTCAAACAAACAACCAGGCAGCTCATTCCAATTCTCTATTACTTTGAGTAATCCTTCGAAACATATACAACCTTGATCATCAACCTTTGACATCAATGACAACATATTCAACATTATGTTCCTTGTTTTTATTAAGCTTGTGATTCTAGGGCAAAATATAGGTACTTCCAAAAGGGGATGTTACACTAGTGGGCTGCTCTTCATGTGTTATCTTCCTATGACTGTTTCTTGTCTTCATGTCATATCATGGCAGATGGTTGGACTAAGAGTACTATAATTAGCATGAATCTTGTCATCTCATCATCAGAATTGGGTGGTGCTTGCTGATCTTCATCAAGTGGATTTTTTCCATTTTGCAAGAATTTGGCCTTGAATGTCTTGGATGGAGAATTGACCAAACTCAATAATTGGCAGGGCGATTTCCTTCAGCACCATTGGAATTAGACCTCCCAACAATCCTGTGCTGATTCATCTCCCTCAAAGTCCTCAGCTTCTCTCCCATAGATTCCCTTACGGAGGACTGTGATTCTCTGGCCAGCTCTTTGTTTTCATTTCTAATGATTTCGTAGGAGTTGAATTCTTTATTTCTCTCACCCATGACTTCTTCCTTCCTCCTTTCTCTTCACCGGTATCTGATTTCACAGCCACTTTTCTGCATAAATCTGCATTACATGCCCACAAGTTTGCAGAAACAAAGATTCTGTTATCACCAAAATGTTCCTCTAGGATTTTCAGGTTAGCTATAGAGTTATAAGCAAACACAGAATTCTGACTACACGGTCTGCTGTAAAAATTAGATAATGTTGATACTCAAATAACCGTACAGGTTGACCAGGATTCAATCAAGATTACATCGGTCAATTTACTGTTAAGAATGATAGTCTATAAACCACAGATCTGTAAGAGATTTTAATTTAAGACAACATAAATCAACTAGGCACCCAAGTGCTCCAGCATTTTGTTAATGAGTATTAGGTAAGACAAACTGGGCACCAGCTCTCTTACAAATTAATTATTTGCTGCTGTTCAATTCTTGCAGCAATTACAATGCCCTAACAATTCCCAGATTTTCTTTCTATATTGCTACCTTGTCCACATGATTGGAGTGGAATGCCTGCAGGTGTCTGTACCCTTGACCAGCTGGAGGTTGTTTAGCTCTGCATGGAAGGAAGTGGTTAACATCCAAGCTAGGGTTTGAGGCGTCGTAACCCTCAAACCTGATCAAATAACTGCCTATGCCAAAATGAGCATTCAATGTGATCAGACTTGATGCTTCTGTCAAAGGTGTGGCCCTAATTCGAACCTGTGCTTGTAGAAGCACTCTTGGGTAAATATTTTCTGATGTCGGTGAATTGTCACCCTTCAATAAAGGACATTGTGTAACAGAAGCGCTGAAAACAGCCCTCTAATATTGAGTGATTAGGTCTGGGACCTTCAGTTGTGATGATAGGTCTTTCCACTGGGTTGCTAAGTAGCTGAATCAGACATGACCCTGATGGCGCCTCAGATTGCAGCAATTTTCCCTATCTAAATTGACAAACCTTGGCTCAAGCGGGTGATAAACAAAGAGAATTCGGTAGGAAACCAGAATCATAGTTTAAGTCCTGACTTGAAAGATGTAGCTAGGTTGGTATACAGCTAGCATAACCTGAGATGACTCAAATTTCATGCTGATAGCATGATGTCAAAATAAAAGTAAGAAATTCATTTATATACCTGTTCCCAAAAAAAAGCATAACAGGTTGGCCACCCAAGGTAACGCTCAATTAGTAACTAATAATAATATTGTTGTTAAATCACACATATTATTATTAATAAGTTGTATAATAATTTTTTTAACTAGTGTTTAAAAACATTTTTTGGAATTTACGATATTATTCTTATAATGTCCCAGCAGAAGGGACATGACAAAAGCTGACCTTTATTTCATTGAAAACTTCCTTAACAATCTCTTTTGGAAGCTTCTGTTCTACTCTCTCACAGCTTGTGATATTCCAATCAATATCATATTAGAGAAATTTATAACTCATTGTCTTTTATTTTTTGTTAACTAGGGAAAACATGCTGCCATTGATCTTTATTTTGATTCCTGATGCAGAGGGAACTATGACAAAAGCAATTGTCTTTTTGCAAATTCTCTTTTTCCAATGGATCTTTTAGCTTTGATTTCATTCAAGCACCATTAGATCATGTCTCTCTCTCTCTCTCTCAATACGTTTTGCTTCAATATGGACTAGAGTATTAAATAATGTAATGTTTCCTTAATGATCATCTTACTTAGTTTAGTTTGTTTCTAATTCTATTTAGAAACATTGTCTTGTAATTTCTTATAAATATAGCCTTTCATCTCTATTATATATATCAAAGTTCTATGACTCGGACCTGCCCATGACTCGGCAAGGTTGACTCGACCCGTGACTCGCCTATGACTTGGCAAAATGAAAAACAAAGATTTTTTAGGATTTAAAATTTGTTTCAGGCACCCATTATTGAGTAAAGCTTAAAAACACTATAACATCAACAAATAGAAGCTAATTTGATCACATACATAAACATACATCCATCGCATAAGTACAAACGTAAATTGTAGCTGAAGGAAATAGAAAACATAGATATGCAGAATTATAAATAGTGTC
>MU225338.1:1419016-1433762 GCA_018584345.1 Thuja plicata | reverse complement strand
CAAAATAAAAATTAAATTATTCAATGCATTTAGGGAAGTAGAATGATCAATCACCTCCACAGGAAACAAGAAAATTTAGGAGTGTCCTATTCCTCCTATCTGTCCAACCATCTGTCATGATGGTGCATCCCTTTTGGCTCCAATACCGTTTGTGGTCCTCTAGCTCAAGTTTCATATCATTTACCATTTCTAACAAGAGGGGGCCACTTAACTCTACATCAGTAGGGGCTTTAAAGCCCGCCCCACAAATGGTTACGACATCTATCATGCATTGCCATTAAGGAGACCTATCAGAAATAGAATATGATTAATTAATCATTAGACAAAGTATAGTTCAACTCAAATTTAATTTTAAACTTAAAGCAATCGAATAAAAAGCTTAAAAGAATTACTTGGCTGCAACAAATGAAATGTTGCAAAAGTACCAAAACTTGCAAATTTGTTTTCTTGCAGCATTATGGACCTCCTTGTTCCAACCCATGCTCTCAAGCGAGGGTTGTGCACTAGGAGTAGTGCGTGGCATAAAATAACTGTCCAACTTTGATTTCCGGACTCTAGGGCCAAGGGTAAAAGTGCCACTAGAAGGAGCATCACTAGAAGCGCTAACACTAGGACGAAAAGGAGGCATGGAAGAACCCTCTCCAACACAACCTGTAGATGTGGATCCGGCTACGGATGCAGATGCGGCTGTGGATGGGGATGCAGATGAACGGAGACCAATAGCATTTAACTCATCTTTTTGCCTCTTTCTGTTATCCTTCTCTTCATATTTTTCTGACCGGACATAACAAAAACGGATTGCCTCGGGAGTTGCCTCTAAACATGGATCAACATCATTGCCAAGTATGTCGGCAATATGGTATTTCAACCTATTGATGCCACCATGAAAAATTTCTTTACAAAATGCGCATTTTGATTGGTTTCTTTGCCTACCAGGAAAATCTTCAGTATATTTCCAAGATTCACACTTAGGAGGCATTGAGAAGAGTTACTGTTTTCTAAACTTGATGGTCGCGAACTTGCTAGCAGCTGCAATAAGACAAAATAACGGACAAAATTACAAATTTGTGCATTGCATTTTAGAAAATAAAAAATAGCAAACCCTACGTTTTTGCTAAAAAAAATTGTAAAAGCATGTTTGCATTTTTTCTTTCAAAAAATAATTCTCTCATTGCGAACAATCTACTTCTCTCAACTCATTTGAAAAGTTAAACTTAAAAAAAAAAAAAAAATGAAAAATCCATAAACATACAACAAAAAACCAACAAAATCTTCAAAATGTAACACTTACCTCTTTCAAATGCATTGAGAAGTCTTGGAACAACTGCTATGGACTCCTTGATACTCTCAATGCAAACGTATGTCTCCCCGAAGTGATCTTGTGCACTCTTTGATGCTCTTCTTCCTTGCTGGTTTCAAACCCTTGGCCTCTTATTTTTCTTCCCCTCTCTCATTTTTCCTCTCTTTTCTCCCAACAAGCAAAACGAAATGCCTTTTAGGGCAAATTAGCAGACACTTGTAAAAAAAAAAAAGAAAAAACGTGCTTTTTTGTTTTTTTTAAGTCATCCAAGATGACTGCCGTAGCCGGGTCATAGACCACGGACTCGGCGAGTCATGACCCATGACTCGTCGAGTCATGTAAACGGGTCATGAAAACCCGCCAGGGATGACTCGACCCGCGAGTCATCATAACTCGCATGACTCACGGCGAGTTATGGAACACTGGTATATATCGATTTATAATAATATGGTATCAAAGCGGGTCGATGGGGTTTATAAAGTTTGACAATATTTAAAAAAAACATTCATGGCCTCCTTCCTAGAGTTTTTTCACAAAAATTTTTTTAATTGTTTTTTTTATGAAAAAAATGTCTGCAATTTCCAAGGGTTTTTGAGGTGACTTTTTTTACAAGGCGTTTTTTCTGCAAATTGTGCCCTTTTTGCGATGTGGTTTTTTTTTGTGAAAGTTGTAGGCATATTTGTTTTTTGAAATTGTGGATTTTTTAAAGATAAATCACACATCTTACTTCTGCAAACTTTCGCTCCTCAATTTGAGGGTTTCAAAAGGGTTTTGAGGCGTCTTCTGTTGTTTTTTGCAGACATGACGAGACTGGGTAGTTTCATGTTTTGGAACCTACATAATGCTCATGCTTGTGTTTGTTCTTGACGCGTCTAGTCTGCTCACGTTTTGTGCAGATTATATTGTCTGTTTTCTTCTTGCGCCCTGAGAAACTCGTACGGTTTTCTGCTGCAACGAGCTGACCTTTAAGTGTCATTTTAAAGTTTGTTTCTGCCCCAAGCAACGTTTAATTTTCTCTGTAAGTGCCACATCGAGAGGTTTTTGGCTCCTTAGATCCACGTAACGATTTGGGGTTTTGCTGTATCTAAAATTGTGACCTACTTGCTCCTTTTTGGTGATCATATACCTGTGTCAAGGGTTTTTGTCAAAGTTTTGGGCTTTTTTGATAGCGATGACTATTCGTGTTTTTTGGTTCCTAGGATTTTCCAAATTTCCTCAAAATTGAGGGCTCCAGATTTTCAAAATCATGGTGTTTTTTTGGTGGGTTCTTTCTGTGCTGGTATTTTTTAATTTTTTCCTAAAAAACATTATATTAATGTTTTTATAATTTTTATCCTCAAAAAATTATAATTTGGGTTTTTAATGATTTTTATCTCAAAAAATTATATTTTGGGTTTTCAATTATTTTTCCCTCAAAAAAAAAAAAGGGGTTTTAATAATTTTTTCTTCAAAATATTATATCTAGGTTTTATAAATTTTCCCTCAAAAATATTGTTGGGTTTTATAAATTTTTCCTCAAAAAATTAATGTTTGGTTTTATAATGTTTTCCTCAACATTGTCGGGTTTTCTGATTTTTCTCCTAAAAAATAGATAGTTTTTTGTGGGTGATCTCAGCATCACATCAAGGATTTGGTGATTTTTCCACAAAAATCGTGCTTTCTTGCAGTCAATTTTTGGGTCATAGTGCTCATTTGCAGAAGTTTTTGATGATTTTTCGAACAAAATTGTGGTTTCAGTTTCAAAAGCTAAACTTGGTGTCTCTGGTTACAGGGAGGGGCAATTTTGTTTTCCAACATTAGGTTTGAAGGTTTGTGGTAAGCTTGGTCGTATCCATAAGTTCTGCAAAGTTAGGGAGGGTCTCAGCAACAGGCTCATTTTGTAGAGTGTCCTGAAGAGAAGGGGGTAGCCTTCTATGCATTTGTGATCAAAAGACCTACAATTGTGTCTTTTGTAGGGTAGTCAAAGCAATGATCATTAAGGGAGGGTATTAAATAATGTAATGTTTTTGCAATGGTCATCTTAGTTAGTTTAGTTTGTTTCTAATTTTGGCTTCAATTCATGATTGTTTCATTTAGAAACATCATCTTGTAATCTCTTATAAATAGAGGCTTTCGTCTCTATTGTATATATCAAGTATATATTGATTTATAATAATATAGTGTTTGCAATGCTTCGATGATTATACTCATTTATGTGGAAGGAACCAAGGGTTGGTTTCTTGGCCATTTGCTTCTTTGGTTGATGCTTTGTCTCAAATTTCTCCTTATTTAATAGGGACCACTATGAATGGTAGGACCTAGAGAATGGAGGACGGGCAATGAAGCACACTGATGATGCATCTTCTATTTGGCTATTATTTGCAGTGATGGCTCCTTCATTGGTCATTTGGATAGTTGGACCAAAATTACTAAATCAGTGATGATTACCTTTTTATTGGCCTTTTGTGTGTTTGAAACAAAACCATGTTGGAGGATATCAAAATTTGGTACTACTGATGTTGTTGGCATTCATGTTTTATCATTGATGTCAACATATGTTTCTATGGAGTGAACAGACTGGTTATTACTATTGTATGATGACTGACAGAAGTGTACGGACACTGTATGGATGAATCAGAATGATCGAAGACAAGGATATGAAGAAGGATGTGTGATGACCTTATTCCTAAAGTCGCTTGGCCTAATATTGCATATTGGTGATGTTACAGATGTTTTAGTGAAGACTGGTTTGTGGACTGTGACAATGATGCTTGACAGAGCAAGTCTCTGTGTTTTGGGTATATCTTACAGGCGAAGATGATTCAGCTTATGCAAGCTTAAGGGATGACATAAGACATTGAGGAATGTTTGTTGTTGATCGATAGTCGTGTGATTGTTGGTGACGTCAGCTATGACGTGTATTCTGGAGGAGACCTATTTGGGGCTGACATCAGAGATGTAGCGTGTATTATGGATTATGAGCATGGATTGCGGATCTTGGAGTATATCTGATGTATTGTAATTGATGTTTACTTGTTTTAGGTACCTTGTGTATCTTAGCAAGGGGTTAAATAATTATTTGTATATTGGGAAAGCTTAATTGGCTGACCTAATCAATTATTGTAATAGGGTATATATGTGAGATCTTTTCTTTTGAAAAGTAGGAATGAGAGAGTGATGTGAAGGTAATTGAAAGACAGAGAAGTGTGGAAGTTGTGAGGGTTGATTGGCTGCTGGATGTAGAGCAGAGTTTGTGATTATAGTACTTCATTGGAACTGACCAAGCAAAGGCAGATGCTATCAGACGGTTCACTGGATTGTATATTTCTTATATACACTTGTTCAGATTGTTAATCCTTGAGGGTGGCTTTAACCTTCTTTGGGCAGTCTGCCTAGGCAGTGAGCCCACTGTTACTCTTGACTCCTAACAGGGCCTGTCCTTTAACAGGGACTATGTACTGTAATGTTGTTATAAGCTCCCAACAGGGCTAAATCTTTTAACAGGGATACTATACTCTTAGAACATCATTTGTGGGTGCTAATTTCCACTGGGGTTTTACCTTTAACAGGGTTTCCTCGACAACAAGAATTGTGTTATTGTGTTGGCATTTACTGTGTTATCATTTGAATTGAAGTTTTGGTTTATAAAGTTTAATAATCTGTATTACAACTGATTCACCCCCCCCTCAGTTGTACTTGTGGACTGTTATTCCCAACAATTGGTATCAGAGCTACTGGTCCTTAGAGAGAAAGCTTAATAGCTTGAGGTGATCCTGAAGATGACTTACTACAGGAAGGATAGTTCAAAATTTGATCCTGAAAACTTTGACAGTTGGAAGAACAAGATGAGAACACATTTGCTATGTTTGGGAATCGACTACTGGATGATCACAAAAAGAAAGGAAAAGATAAAGATTGGGGATGAATTGAATAAAGCTACTTAAGATGATAAGAAGTTATTTTCATGTAATATGGTCGCAAAGGAATCATTGATCAACACACTTTCTGAAGGCGAATTCACAGAAGTGAAAGACTTAGATTCTTCACATGAAATTTGGACAAGATTGGAAGCACTCTATGAAGGAGATAAGTTTACAAAATAGGTGAAGCTACAAAACTAGAAAACAAAGATGAAATCATTGAAAATGAAAGATGATGAGAATATTAGGGCATATGCACAGGGAATTACTGAAGTGGTTACTGACATCATAAACTCTGGAGGTGCTTACAATGAGGAAGAAGTGATTGCGAAGATTCTCAGATCTCTGACACCTGCATACAAAACTAAAGTACAAGCTATAGAGGAGATTATACCTTTGACACCAAACTTCAATAGAGAGATGTTGATTGGAAAGCTAACTACTTTTGAGGTCGCTGAACTGGGAGATTCTTTACCTAAAGTTGAGTCATCATTCAAGGCGACTGTGCATAGAAACAAAAAGACCTTATTTGGAATTGCGAGCACCAACAATAATGACTTAAGAGAAGAACTTGGAGACTATGTTGATGAATGTGAGCAGATACAAGAAGAAGAAAGATAGATGAAGTGGTAGCCCTGATCGCTAGAAGAGAAAAGAGAGGTAAGGGTAAGTTTGAAGGCAAGTTACCTTTGAAATGTTTTTCATGCAACAAGATTGGTCATTTTGCATCTCGATGTCCAACAAGGGTTCCAAAACATAAACCTAAGTTTTACAAATCAAAGTATTCAAAAGACAAGGAATGTTATTATGCTAGTGAAGGTGTTTCTGATGATGATGTTGATTATGATGAAATTGGATTTATTGCTATTAAGGATGATGAACCTATCCATGAAGAAAAAACTTTAGTATCTCATGTTGAAAAAAAATCTGAATGGGTTATAGATAGTGGTTGTTCACATCATATGATTGGAGATAAAAACAAGTTTGTTAGTCTGAAAAGATATGATGGTGGTGTTGTTAGATTTGGTGACAATACTCCTAAGCTTATCATTGGAGTTGGATCTATTTCTCTGGATGGAGAGACTAATACTGACAATGTACAACTTGTTAACGGACTTAAGCATAATCTGTTGAGTGTTGGACAGCTAGTGGACAGAGGTTATCAATTGAAATTCATTGATGGGAAATGTTCTATCAGAAGTAAATCAGGAGACTTGATCGCATCTGGTACTAAATCTAGAGGTAATGTATTTGAATTGAATACATCTGAAGCTTCTTGTTTTATTGCGAAGGTTGATGACAGTTGGTTAAGGCATAGAAGATTTTGTCATGTTAACTTTGATAACATTGTGAAGGCAAGTATGACAAATGCAGTAAGAGATCTACCTAAGATTGTGAAACCATCTAACACTATGTGTAGAGAGTGTGTTATGGGGAAGCAGACTAGAAGCAGTTTTAAAAACAAATCTTATTCAACAAAAGGGAAGTTGGATCTGGTACATACAGATCTGTGTGGTCCTACAAGAGAAAGATCTTATTATGGTGAAAGGTACTTTATACTTTTTGTTGATGACTTTTCTAGAATGATGTGGGTTACATATTTGAGAGAGAAATTTGAGGCATTTGACAAATTCAAGTTATTCAAAGCAAAAGTTGAGAATAAATCTGGTTTGAAGACAAGATGTTTGAGATCAGATAGAGGTGGTGAGTTTACTTCAGACTTATTTAATACCTATTGCGAAGAGCATGGAATATTCAGACAGACATCTGCTCCTAGGACACCACAACAGAATGGGATAGCAGAGCGAAGAAACAAAACAATATTAGATGCTGCTAGAACTATGCTGCTGGAAGGAAATGTATCACATGTTCATTGGAGAGAAGTTGGTACTGCTGTGTACACCTTGAACAAAATTCAGATCAGAGAAGGTACAAGTAAGACTTCTTATGAATTATGGTTTGATCATACTCCTACTGTAAAATATTTCAGAATATTTGGAACTAAATGCTATATCAAAAGAGATGATGAGATAGGGAAGTTTGATGCTAGAAGTGATGAAGGTATCTTCTTTGGTTATTCTACTAAGAGCAAAGCATATAAATGTTTCAATCTGAGATTGAGGAAGTTGATTGAAAGCGCTAATGTGGGGATAGATGAAAAGTTTCAGATTCAGGAAAGAATGTATGACTGTGGACAGATTGCAGAGATAAAAGAGGTCACTACTGAACCTGCAGAACCTTTGATGGTTGATGATGAGATTGAAGATGAATCAATTGAGCTTACTGAGACTCCTAAGACTCCGAGGTATGTTAAGAAGAACCATTCTGAAGATCAAATCATTGGTAATGCAAATAAAGGAATGATGACAAGATCTAAAGTAAGAGATGAAATTTGCTTGATTTCTCAAGTTGAGCCGAAAACTACTGATGAAGCATGTAGAGATGAATCTTGGACTAAAGCTATGTAGGAAGAACTTGAACAGATAAAGAAAAACAATACTTGGGAATTGGTTCCAAGACCTAAAAACAAAAATGTGATAGGAACTAAATGGGTTTTCAGAAACAAAATGGATGAGGAAGGAACAGTGGTAAGAAATAAGGCTAGACTAGTTTGTAAAGGCTACTCGCAACAAAAAGGCATAGACTTTGAAGAAACATTTGCTCATGTTGCTAGGTTGGAAGCTGTGAGATTATTTCTTGCTTATGCTGCACATTAAGACTTTAAAGTATATCAGATGGATGTGAAATCTGCATTCTTGAATGGAGATTTGGAAGAAGTATACATAGAGCAACCTGATGGATTTCCTTTGACAAAAGATGAAGACATGGTTTGTAAATTGAAGAAAGCATTGTATGGACTGAAACAAGCACCGAGAGCATGGTATGCAAGACTAGACAGGTATCTACTTTGTCTTGGTTTCAGAAAAGGTAATGCAAACAGTAATCTATATTTAAGAACTGGTGAAGATGAAATCTTAATCATAGAAGTTTTTGTTGATGATATCATTTTTGGAGGCAATGATAAAATGAGTAAAAATTTCTCTAAAGAAATGGAAAATGAATTTGAAATGTCAATGATTGGTGAGATGAAATTATTTCTTGGTTTGCAAATTAATTAGAGTAAGAATGGTATTTTTATATCTCAGACCAAGTATCTCAAGGAAATGTTGAAGAAGTTTGGAATGGAAGATTGTAAACCTGTTGGGACACCCATTGTGACTGGTTACAAACTGACTAGAAATGATGACACTCAAAGTGTTTTTTAGACAAAGTACAGATCGATGATTGGTGGTCTACAATATCTAACTCACATCAGACCAGATAGTTCCAATGCAGTTGGAATTGTGGCAAGATATCAAGCAGATCCTAAAGAGACCTTGTTGCTGTGAAAAGAATTTTTAGATACTTGAAAGGAACAATAGAATATGGATTGTGGTATGAAAAATCAGATGATTTTATTTTATAGGCTTACACTGATGCTTATTGGGCAGGTAATGTGGATGATAGAAATAGTACAAGCGGTGGAGCATTTTTCCTTGGGAAAAGGTTGGTTTCATGGTTAAGTAAGAAGCAGGATTGTATTGCTCAGTCTACTGCTGAATCCGAGTATGTTGCTGTTGCTATAAATTGTACACAAGTTGTTTGGGTGAAACAAATGTTGAAGGACATTGGAATAATTTTTGAAGAGCCAGTGATTATCTATTGTGATAACACTAGCACAGTGAATATGTTGAAGAATCCTGTAATGCATTCAAAGACTAAACATATTTTTATTAAGTATCATTTCTTGAGGGAAAAGGTAGCAGAGAAAGAGATTAGACTGGAGTATATTAGCACAAAGGAACAAATAGCAGATATATTTACAAAACCTTTGCCAAAAGATGCTTTTGAGTATCTCAGAAGCATGCTTGGGGTGAGAGCCCCTCCCAGTGGAAATTAATTGATGTAGGCTTGCATCAATCCAGTGGCTTTCAGAGCTATACCATTTTTTGGACTTGATGTATGGATCTATTCCTCAGGGGGAGTGATCGCAGGAACACTATAGAGCACATTTGGGTGATTTGCACGTAGCTGTTGGACATGAAGATTTGAAAAAGATACACCTTACAGAAGAGTTATGGCACCCTTTGCCATTGCTGCCAAAGGGGGAAAGATTCTATGTGAAACTCCCTACTGTTTTAGGGAGATTTGTGTTGAGGATATTGAGAAGATTATATTGAGAGAGTACTTTTGGGTTGATGGATTTTCCCATATGTTGCCATCAATGCCAAAGGGGGAAATTGTTGGATGATATCAGAATTGGGTACTACTGATGTTGTTGGCATTCATGTTTTGTCACTGATGTCAACATATGTTTCTATGGAGTGAACAGACTGGTTATTACTATTGTATGATGATTGACAGAAGTGTACAAACACTGTACGAATGAATCAAAACGATCGAAGACAAGGATATGAAGAAGGATGTGTGATGACCTTATTCCTAAGGTTGCTTGGCTTAATATTGCATATTGGTGATGTTACAGATGTTTTAGTGAAGATGTTTTAGTCTCTGTGTTTTGGGTATATCTTACAGGCAAAGATGATTCAGCTTATGCGAGCTTAAGGAATGACATAAGACATATTGAAGAATGTTTTTTGTTGATCGATAGTCGTGTGATTGTTGGTGACGTTAGCTGTGGCATGTATTCTGGAGGACATCTATTTGGGGCTGACTTCAGAGATGTAGTGTGTATTATGGATTGTGAGCATGGATTGCGGATCTTGGAGTATATCTGATGTATTGTAATTGATGTTTACTTGTTTTAGGTACCTTGTGTATCTTAGCAAGGGGTTAAATAATTATTTGTATATTGGGAAAGCTTAATTAGCCAACCTAATCAATTATTGTAATAGGGTATATATGTGAGGTCTGAAAAGAAGTAGGAATGAGAGTGATGTGAAGGTAATTGAAAGACAGAGAAGTGTGGAAGCTGTGAGGGTTGATTGGCTGCTGGATGTAGAACAGAGTTTGTGATTATAGCACTTCATTGGAATTGACCAAGCAAAGATAGTTGCTATCAGGCGGTTCACTGGATTGTATATTTCTTATATACACTTGTTTGGATTGTTAATCTTTGAGCGTGACTTTTACCTTCTTTGGGCAGTGTGCTTGGGCAGTGAGCCCATTGTTAATCTTGACTCCTAACAGGGTCTGTCCTTTAACAGGGACTATGTATTGTAATGTTCTGATTACGTAAAAACAGGTTTTACAAGGACTCGAAACCTTTAAACAAAGTCTTACAGATGTACTGTAATGTTGTTATAAGCTCCCAACAGGGATAAATCTTTTAACAGGGATACTATACTCTCAGTACATCATTTGTGGGTGCTGATTCCCACCGGGGTTTTACCTTAAACAGGGTTTCCTCGACAACAAGGATTGTGTTATTGTGTTGGCATTTACCGTGTTATCATTTGAATTGAAGTTTTGGTTTTTATAAATTTTAACGTTTAATAATCTGTATTACAACTGATTCACGCCCCCTCTTAGTTGCACTTGTGGACTGTTATTCCTAACAAACCAGTGAAGTCATTATCCATGGAAAATATATCTTCATCTTACATGTTACTTTGTGAAAACATTACAAAGAATATCTTGAAACAAGTGCTAGTGGGAATTCGGTGACACATTTTTATTCAAAAGTAACAAAATGAAGACATCACCCGTGGCTGCAATAAATTATATGTACAAGGATTCAAATAGAAATAAGCAATTTGAACCTCTCCTGAAAAAGTGTTTGGTATTATTTAGGAAATAAAACCATCGATCAACTTCTGGCAGACTTATCAGCGATAAGTAAACTTATCGCGATAAGTTCTGCGCGGCAAGAAAATACGTTATTTTCGCTCCTAACTTATCGCAGATAAGTTTGGCGATAAGTTGCCAACTTATCGCGATACATGACCAACTTATCACGCAAATTGTGTTTATACGTTATTTACGCCCAGCAAAAGGTTAAAGCTCATTTGTTAGTTGCAAAACAGAGTTTGGAGAGGGAGAGAAAGGGTTTGGAGGAGACATTGAGGAGGATGAAGACAGTGACATTGAGGAGGATTTAGATGATGAGGAGCCATTGCCACCATCAACACCATCTACAGAGTACAGAGGGTGGAGGTCCAGTCACGACCGGTTGTGCAGAGGGAGGAGGCACAGCCACAGCCACAGCCACAGCCACAGCCACATCATGATCAGACTTCTAGGGCTAAACACCCTTCCACTCCAGCAGTTTTTAGTAGAGCTCGTGGGAAGAGGAAAATGTAGAGTTAGACTATTTTGATATTGTACTTGACATTTCTGAATGTTTTACAAAGACAATTTGTTATTTTAAGTTTTCTTTAGAGTTTAGAGTCTTTAGACTATCAGACTATGGTTACCAGCCATCAGCATTCCACATGCAGATGTGATTTTGTACCCTATTTGCATTTATATATATCTAGATCAGCTTGTTTGGCTTGTTGACTCATTAGATGCATCTGCTTATTGAATTTTGCAAAAAAAATGCATTTCTAATTAAATTTAAGCAAGTTTTAAAGTTCCCGATATTTTCCCGATAAGTTTTCGACTTATCTCCGATATTTTCCGATATTTTTTTTTTGCCCTCGGCGATAAGTTGCCGGTACCGATATTTTGAACTATGAATAGAACATTTAGAAAAGCTAGACTTTGGGCTGCACTGAAAGAAAACAACAGATGATTCCATACCCCCAAAACATAAGGGATCTTCAATTTGTTATGTCCCCATTTTAGCTCACTTTGGGTTGCAGTGAGGATTAGCCTATCAGTGACCTTTGTAGGCTAATTAATGGGTTAGGTCTCAATGGTTGAGCTAGAGGTTATTCTCCCACTCCAGTGATCAGGAATGTCCGAGATTGCTCTTTGTTTGAATCAGATTGACACACTATTTATAGTAAGTTACTATTTTGGGAAAGTCAGAGTTACTATTTTGAGCAGGGCACCTGAACAGTTGGTAGTAGCATGGAGTTGTGGGGAATTCAGAAGAGCTTCTAGTTTGGAACTTACTATTTATAGTAAGTCAATTTATGGTCAGTGCTATTTTTGGCAGGGCACCTTGGTGTTTGGGTCAGGCAGTGAGCACCTAGATTTGAAGCGAGTCCTTCAAAGAATTTGACGAGCTATTAAAGTCATTCATAATCATTAATTAAAGTCCATTTAATTAATGATTAAATATATAAGTTTATATTATAAGTGTGCTCAAGTGCATTAAATGTTTATTTAATTACAAAGTGTCTTGGCGCTTATACTTGGACGAAAATATAATAAAATATTATGTTTCAAACTATGTAACAAAATGTTGATGTTTTGTAGCTTCTGTTGGATAAATCCTATGAGACTTGAATATATATATATATATTATATTTTATTATGTGAGATATAATATATATAGATATATATCTCAAATAGTATTAGGAGAAATTAATATAATAATGATTCATAGATATTATATGTGTGTGTGTGTATATATATGTTTATATAGTTACATAATCAATTGTCATTATATTAATCTCATAATAATGAATAGACATGTCCCATGAAGGGATATGTCTCTCCTAGCCTCATTCTCAATATAAATGAAAGAGGGATTGCTGCATTTGGAAAACACATACAACATAGAGTGCTATTACATTTGTAGCTATCCTAAAACTTAACATGGTATCAGAGCCAGACTAAATGTAAGAGAGTAGTTTGTTGATGGTGAATATATGACTGTCTCAGAAAATACAGTCTCAGTACAAGGACCATATCTCACACATACACCGTTGGATTTTGTTGCATTTTGGATATGTTGGTGATAAACAAATTGCGAAGAATCTCACCAAAGCGATTGGAGAGAACATGTCGGATTCAAACGTTATGTCCGACTGTGTACGGGTCTATGTGAAATCCAATGAGCGAAGTTGTGTTATAGGCTTTTGTCCACACCAAGTGCAAAGAATAAGGTCAAGTGAATTGTAGCAGAGTGTTAAGAAGCCAAAGGAGTGCTTGAAGAGTTTGGTAGGGGTTGGTAGAGATTTTGGGCCCTAAGGCAAGGGTCTTTGGAAAACTCTATCTTTATAGATGTTTTTTGATTTGTTGCATATGGACCCTCATTGGAGCAACTTGTATCAAGGATGTTGATGTGCAGATAAGTATTTATTATCCTTGAGTATTACTTTATCTACTCATTGTAGTCTCTCTTATTTCTATTTCTATACGTACTATAAGAGCTATTTGCCTTGATCTTTTCCGGGGATGCTCTTGCAGGAAAAGAAGATTGATATCAGATTCAGAGGCAACTTTGGATGAGGAGCTCAAAAGATTGATATCAGATTCAGAGGGAGTCTGACAATTTATCTTGATCAATCTTGGATGAAAAGATCAAAAGATTGATATCTCCTCTATTGGTTCTTATCTGTGAGAGAAGTTCGAGGTGAAATCCCTTGTTTCCATCCTCTGTGTCTCATGAGGCATGGTGGATGCCATATGTGTGACTCCATGTTTTTAATGGGCCCGCCCCCTGCGTAAATCATGAGGAATAACGACTTCCAAATGATAATCACTAGTATTTTTTAAAGTTATTGGAAGGTGACGATCTTACAATAACTTGATCTTCTAGCATGATAGATATCTAATGATGGCTGAAATAGATCATGATAGATGATATCTTGCATGGTGGATTGAGTTCCTTAAACAGGCCATGATCTTCTATTGTGATAGACATCTTATGATGGCTGAAACAGATCATGATAGATGATATGAATGTTCCTATGGTAATGCACATTACCTATGGACATTTCTTGAGTACTTGGTGGACATCATGAGACTTGATGTTGGCAGGCCATTACTCTGAGCACTTGGTGAATATCATGCGACTTGATATTCTGCAGGCCATTACTCTGAGCACTTGGTGAATATCATGCGACTTGATATTCTGCAGGCCAATGCTCCCGATATCATGAGATGACATCTTTATAAACTTTTGATTACTTGGTGGACATCATGAGACTTGATGTTGGTAGGCCATTACTTTGAGCACTTGGTGAATATCACGCGACTTCATATTCTGCAGGCCAATGCTCCCAATATCATGAGATGATATCTTTATAAATTTTTGAGTACTTGGTGGACATCATGAGACTTGATGTTGGTAGGCCATTATTCTGAGTATTTGGAGAATATCATGCGACTTGATATTCTGTGACCAATACTCCCAATATCATAAGATGATATTTTTATGAATCTATGAGTCATGGTGATTATCATGAGACTTGATATTCTTGGTTAGACCATATCTCTAATATCACAATAATGTAGCTTCTGTCGGATAAATCCTATGAGACTATTGAATATATATATATATAGCTTCTGTCGGATAAATCCTTGTCATGTCCCCATTCTGGCTGACATCGTTTAGCGTGCCGGATCAGTCTATCACAGGCTCTCGTAGACTGGTGGTGACATGGAGAGAGTCATCTTGATGATTATTTGGAGATTGGATGGTCGTATT
>MU225338.1:1393619-1405822 GCA_018584345.1 Thuja plicata | reverse complement strand
ATAATAAATATAATAAGGATATTTATTATTACTTGGGAGGGCCCAAGTCGGCCACCCTTGAGGTGGTTGAATTTACAAATCATACTCATATATAAGAAGTTCGATCCTTGAGAGAAAGATCATCAAATACATAATATGATTCTCTCCCTTCAAGGATCGAATTCCTTATCTCATGTGCGAATTGGTCAAGTATAGCTTTGAGCGATTTTGTCAAAGTGCAGGAGCGAATTCATTGAGTGAATGCTTTGAGTGAATTTGGCAAAGTGCTGGAGCGAATCATTAAGTGAAGGCATTGAGCGAATTGTGCTGGAGCAAGATAAGCAAATGACATATACATAGATCGGCTATGTATAGAAGCAGCGATATAATAAATCAGATATATGGTATGAACATAATCAGATGTATGATGCAATTTGGAGCAAACATGTGATGCGAATTATATCAGCCATAAAATGCGAACTGTATTGATCAGGACTATAATACAAGTACATTAACCATTCAGTGTCATCGATCTGATCTTGGTGTTACTTATTCGTCAGTGAATTGGAAATTTGCATAAGGAAGAAAAGTGCAGATCTATAGCACCATTAAGGGTGAAAATTCTAGATCCTTAAAGAAGCAAATTAAAGGGATGTTTGTGGGCTGGTTGGACCTGATACTATAAGGCTAATTCAAAGACCTAGGGCAGACTTGAAGGAGCTATCTTTAAAGGACAAAATTGGTACAGGTTTGAAGGCATCATTGCCGGGTACTTTCTTTCCTTCTTTGTGATTACTATTTTATATCCTGTGCTTAGTGTTTGGAAGACCTCTATAGTTTGCATTTTCCTTGCATAAATCTGAAAATATTAACAAAAAGCCAGTGAATTGTGCCTCAGCAATGGCTTCAAGCGGAGGCCATGAATGGATTTAATGGT
Organism: Thuja plicata; assembly: GCA_018584345.1. NCBI lineage: Eukaryota > Viridiplantae > Streptophyta > Pinopsida > Cupressales > Cupressaceae > Thuja > Thuja plicata. The sequence goes on along the minus strand of MU225338.1, from coordinate 1,404,906 downwards.
GAACGATTTAGTGTGAGAATCCCATCGTTTTATCTAAGGAACTTTGCAAGATCAGAGGCATCCCATTAATTGCAGATCACAGTATTATTGGGAGGCTGCATTTGAGTTGCAGGCTGCTGCAGCTTCCTTTAGTGGCACGGCATCATTATTTAGAGGCTGCGATATTAAATAAAGGAGCTGCGTTTGCAAGGGGAAGGCACGATTTGCTCTGAGGGTGCCAACGTTGCATGTTTCAAGCATTAACATCAAGGAATCTTGCTTTTCCAGAAAGCTGTGATTTTTTTTGGGGAAATTCAACAGTCATATATATACAGTTTTCCAGGTTCTTTAGTTTATTTAAAATAAATGTTGGTGCATATATGGGCATTGTAAATATTTGCAATTAGTTTAAACAAATAAATATTAGTGTGCTTGGGTGTGCAATTTCTCTGAATTTCATGCACTGTAATTTCTTTATTTCAAAAAAATACAAAAGAAAGCAAATATTCTGAAAAACACAAAAAAGTACAAAATTTCAAAACAAAAAAAACATTTCAGCAGCATTGGTCAGAGTTAGAACCTGTTGGGGTTCTTACACAATCACGATAAGAAATGGCAACAGACATACATATCCTTGATACATTGTACATTCAATGTAGACCACCAAGACAACATTGCATGTAAAACAACTTTAGTATGCTCGCAAACCAAGCCACAAGGCTAGAATCTCAAGGTATTACCTTCACTGCAAGATTCGACAATGAATAGAAATATACGAGAATGAGAATAATAATCTGTTGCAATAATAACATATAATTTTGTATATGATATCCACTACTATGTTAGGATAAGTGCCAATTGTTCCTGTAACTAGTTAAAGATGAAATATGGGGGAGTGAAACCTAGTCCAAAGAATCCAACATAAATGCACCTGAAGTACTTTAAGAATATATGCCATTGGAATATTAAAACTACTGCTCCTGAATTCTCCCATGGACTCATGGCTTCAACCCATTGATTACCTACTCAAGATCAAAGCTAGCTAAAGAAATTGTAATTAGTGATTCTTTGCTAAAATCTTAAATAACAAGTATAAAACTTAAAAGTTGATGACCCATTTTTTTGTTTCAAGAATGATAGGCAAAAAAGACTATCTACCATATGCAATCTAGTAGCTTTCAGAACCCTCATTGGCAAACAATAATTGTTAACTTTGTATTAAAGATTTCAAGAAAGGATTCCATTTTTAAAATAATCTATTGATTATTTACAACTGTCAACTACTGCTTGGTTTCTAAAAGGAGGAAATGAATGTAAAAATGAACCAGGGTATTGCTTGCACCTTAATAATCATTCTGTGTCCTTGTACAATTTCCTATTTTTCTAAATAGAAGAATTGATAAGTTGATAACAGTATCATGGCAACAGATCGCTGTTGGAATATTTCACTTAGTAATAATTGCAGTCTTATTTCCTATTTTAAATTTATAGCTGGTTTATTTACTGCTGTTTTCTTTTTCTCAATTGCTAGTTAAAACTAATGTCTCTTATGAATGCAGACTTTTTCGTTATCACCATTATTAGAGGCTACAATATTCTCTGAGTCCTACATTTAGCCTAGGAATTTCTTAGAAGCATCTTCTTTAAATAATATATCATCTCAAACAATGATGGAGCATAGTAGCATGACACCCCAAAGACTCACAATTATCCCCAGTAGTCACAACCCATCACATTTCTTGTGCCATTTCCAAGTTTTTCAGAAAGTGGTTCTCAAATGTTTTTGTGCATACCTATCCTTGTTGTAGTTCATAAATGATTCAATGGATAACTGTATCTTGCTTAATAGTTCCATTAAGATGGCAATGGTAGATGGTTCTGTTGGGTTACTAATTTTGTAGCTCATCTTTGGATAGTACCTGAGAGGTCAGCTTCCGTCTGTGTTTGAGTTACTTTCATCTTTTGATTTTATTTCAGTTTTCCCTCTTGTTCAGAGCATTCTCAAGCAAGTGCTCATATGGTAGCTATTTTGGCTAGATGGTTTGCTTACTAAATTTCTCTTCTATGGGAACAATTTTAAAACACAAATTGTATGCTTGTAAGAATGGACGGTAATTGGGTTCACGATTTGAAATCAAGTTGAATTAAGCCATTTATGGAATGATGACCAGTGGGTAGTTTATTCATGTTTGGGTTCAGACTGATGTTGAAATTGTACTAATTTTGTTGGTACAATTGGAAGGTCAATTTTATTTGTTCATGACTTACTAATCTATTGGTATATGCTAGCAGCTAGATAATGGTATCCTTTAAAACAGGTTAATTGATTTCAATAGTAGTTTGAAAATTGACATTAACTTAATTAAGAGTTGACAATACTAATTTCACTAGAGAACCATATCTAACTTGGGAGTACGACAACTACTAAGAATATGACAATTATTTTAAATCTGTTAAATGCATTTTGGTATCTATTGTCTGTTTATTCACATTTTGCATTTAGTTATAAACTCAAAATAGAGACAAACAGTGTACAAACTTTCTCTGCAATTTACATTTTTACTTAAAGTTCTGTCTTCACTGGAATTCCTCATTTTTATTATTTATGGTTGACGCATCCTGCAGTGGCCCTTGATTTATTTCTTGTATAGATGATAATTTGTCTTGCATCTCAAATGCTTTTTGCTTATGGTTGCAGATAATTTAGAAGATGTCTCCTCTTGCATGTGGTTGGCCTTATTCCCGGTTATGGATTATATATGCAACAGCCACTAGTCCTTGTGCACATGCTTTCTGGTCTTGCCATATGTGCTGTAGAACTTACCATGAAATGCAAGGACAAGCTTTGCACAATCGTTCTACGTTCAACTGTGGTAATGGCTATCACCAAAAAGAGAGGGAAGAAGATCTGCAACTTTCTGAACAAATCAAGATTCGCTCAACTCTAGTCAGCATGGGAGAAAGGCTAAAAAGAATTTACCTGGTGGATGGCAGGCTGGCCAAATTAGATGACAATTCATTTGTTTTTAATATTTCTACCAAGCAAGAAATGCAAGAATTTAAGCTCCTCGCACAAAAATTAATTGGTTGCAAGTTACAAGAGCATGACCCATGGAAATTAAGAAGGTCTGGAAGTCTGCACTTGCCCTTTTCTACACCAAGTGAAAGAAATTCCGAAACATTTGATTCATTGAAGGTGGTTTGTCAATATTTGGGGCTTTCAGTCCCACAGAGAAGATCAGCTAGAAAAATAATTTCTCCTCAAATCATCCAATATGATATGTTGCGGGAAGCCCTGGAAGAGCTAGTAAGAAATTTAGATACAGATCTGGGAGCAATTGATAAGCCATCAAATAAAGTGTTAGCTGCAAAGGAAGCAAGTGCAAGAAGCATCCAATTGTTAAGTCAGAGTTCAACCAGAACAGGATCTCCTTCATGGGCTAAACTTGCTTCTTACAAAAACTTTCACTCTCCAAAATCTAAATGGGGTGATGTCTTAGAATCATTCGAGGCTGTATTAGATGCCTTGAAGGATGTAGAGAGTCTAAACTTCTATGTTACAACAATAGAGGGCTTGAAGGAGGGTCTTGGTCATATTAAGAACGTCCAGCTAGACAATAACCTTGATTTTAGAAAAATACATCATCGAAAATCATATGTGGAGCATGAACTTGTTCATAATTTGGGATATACATCCAAGTGTTTGTTCACTCTTTTGGTCTTTTACCTATTTCAGAGCATCAGAAGCATTACGGTAGATATGGCTGGGGGATTATATGGTGCAACAGAAGAGAACTCTTATATATGCATTGGTGAAATAATAAGTTCAGCTGACAGAAAAATGCTATGGATAGCTGTTAAACATTTAGACAAGGCTCTAGGTTTGATCAGGTTTATATCTGATATAATAGGTATAGGAAAGAATCTGAAACTAGAGGGACACATTTGGGCTCTTGATGCACAAGAAAGCATACTTGATTATAGAGGAAACCCTTTTTTTGTACATGCGATTGAATAGAAATAGATTTGTTGCTTATGGATCATATATGATGTTACCTCTTTTCCCATACTAATGGAGCATAAAGATATTCTTATTTGGTTTTTTATTTTAATAATGAACTTGTTTTCTATTAATTTGATGTCTCAATTATTTTTACCTTATTAATTCTTTGGCACAATATCACATACTATACTTAATTTTTTTTTACAACTCATGAAAATATTGATTCATCCATTAGGAAAGTATTTTCAAATTCCTGATTTTTCTTATTTTCTGTTAGCATCTCTCTTCATTTATACAATATAGTTTGCACTTTCTTATCTAATTATTAATTAGTAGGTAGGCTTTATAAGTGGTCTTGCTAGTCTACAAATTGCCATTATACTTGTCTCACGCCTTAAAACATCTTCCTCCCTACCTGAAAACTACTCTATTGTTGTTACTAAACAATCTTCAATCATCTGAAAAGTGTTAAATCATTTTATTAATTAACCCCTTTTAGAATTATTAAATCCTGGGCATGAAATGTATAAAATGTTAATTAAAAAACCCTACCGTTGCTATCAAATCTGTAAATCGTTTTATAAAAATAATTGAACAGCTGTGAAGATCTTTAAATTGTAATTTTACATATATAAAGTTCTAATTAAAATAAAAACCTAACTTTACTCCATTTAATTTTACTCGATATTCCTTGTAAAACAAAAGCCTAATTGTTACTCCACTGAATTTTATTCGGCATTCCTTGCAAACTTCGACCTTTCTGGGTTTTTTTTGACAACACAAACGCATTAATGCATTTCGTTAAACCGCTCCCAAAAATAAAAATAAAAAAAACGAAAAAATAACATTGCAATTATGTCATTTAAATTTATTTTAAAAATAAATTTATGCTTATATTATAAATTATTAAATATAAGTATATTATAATATATTTTTTAAAAATATAAATTTAAATATATATTATATTTTATATATATTTATAATATATCTATAATATACCAAGAGATATCCTTCTCAAGGCATTTATGACACCAAGAGAACAAAATAATATCTTTTGGCGTATGTTATATGCAGCATGGAAAATATTAAATAAATTAATATACAATTATATTGTACATTAGGATTATGGTTAGAGTTAGGTCTTGATTAGGATTGGGGTTTTGGGTTAGGATTTAGGATCAGGACTAGAAGGGTTTAGGTTTATGTCATGATTATGGTTAGGGTTATGACCTTGTTTTGGATTGGGATTGTGGTTAAGGTTAGGGTTTAATGTTTGGGTTAGGATTTAAGGTAAGGCCTAGGATTGATGTTTAAGGTTTAGGGTTAGGATTAAAATTATGGTTGGAGTTAGGGTTAGGGTTAGGGTTATGATTACGGTGTTTGATTTAGAATTAGGATTATTCTTAGGGTGAGGGTGTATAACATTGTCAACATTATGGATACAGTTAGGGTTTAGGGTTAGGATCACAATTTACAGTTTAGGATTAGGAGTATGGTTAGGGTTAAGGTTAGCTTCAGGGTTTGTATCATGGTTGGAATAATGGTTAACATTAGGGTTTAGGCCTAGTTTTAGGATAAGGTTTATTTCTCGGCAGGGTTAGGGGTGGGTTTAAGGTTTGAGTTATGTTCTTAATTAGAATTAGGATTATATTTAGGATTAGGGTTTAATGTTTGGGTTTAGGGTTTGTATTATGGTCAGGGTTAGGATTTATATAATGGTTAGTATTATGGTTATGGTTTAGGGCTAGGGCTAGTATTAGGGTCAGGGTTACGATTAGGGTAAGAGATATGGTTAGGGTAACAATTTACATATGTTTAGTACTATGGTTACAATTAGGATTTTCACTAGGGTTAGGATTTAAGGTTATAGTTAAGATTAGGGTTTAGGATTTTTTTATTAGTATTATCATTAGGGTTGGGCTTTATGTCAAGGTTAGTATTATGGTTGGAGTTAGGGTTAGGGTTGTTAGCATAACTGATGTAGTGATGCTAAGTACTGCATTGATGCAGATTGGTGCAAATTTGATGACAAGTGAATCAATTATTAGGTTGTCGTTGATGTTAACTAATTGACTTAGTGTTTTCAGTATGTTACCAGATATTGTGTGAATGAATTATGAGTTTCATTATGTTTATGAAGTTGCTATTCTAATGGAAGAATATGTTATGTGTTATGAAGTTAACTTTGTAATCGCGATAGCAAGTGATTTGAATGTTATCTCAAATCGGTAAACTATTTGATGGAGCGGTCATAGGATATGACTGAGAACACTGTCCAGATACTATGTTTGCAATCACGACTCATATTGTTGGCAAGTAAAACTAGTTTATTGGATTGAAAGCGGTGTTAACAAGATGAACAGGTAAACAAGACAAAGTTCTTGAACAGGTAATGAAGATTTGTGAATCAATGAAGAAATTCGAATTGGCAATAGGATCGATGATGTTTTTCATGAATTAGTAAGGCAGTTTCATGATCTATGGAACATATTTGACATCACAATGCCTGAGGTATGCATTTGAGGTGGATTCTTCAAGAAGTTTTCTTTTGGTTAAACGAGTTTTTGAAGATGGTTAAATTTTCAAGGTGAAATCCATATGTAAGCCGACGCAGTCAGAGAAAAATGGTTTATGAGTTGTTCGGTACATTGTATCTTACCTAATATGATCTGGATCGTTCGTATCTAAGATCTAGGGTTTATTTTAAGTCGATGGAAGAAAATCTATATATTGTAGAGTTGAAGCAGAAGTTTTTTGTTGATTGCGAATTGCAGAAGGATTTGGTGACAAAGCAAGTGAAGGAATCAAGTGCGATTAAGCCAAGGAAGAGTATAGTGCGTGAAGAAGAACTTCAGAGCTTAATTGGATCTGATCATCCAGAGGTAGTGCAATTTCACAGATCACTTTATCTGTTGCTTTCTAGTACTTAACAATTAAATCCCTTAAAATGGTGGAGCCTAATAGATCTTTGTTGTAAATCCTCTAACAAGGTGGCATTCGTATTGAATATTCTAAAGTCCCATAACAAGGCTGCTCCTAACAGGACAAAGATCCCAACAGATCTAAAGGCAAATCCCTTAATCGGGTGACACCTAAAAGTGCTTTTGTAACCTTTAATAGGGTAATCTCCTAACATGGCGTATTTCTGAAGAGTACAAATTTAGTGGGTGCCAACTTCCATCTTGGTTTTTTTCCCATTTGGGTTTCCACGAGAAAAATATGGTGTTTACATTGTGTGATTGATTACTTGTGGATGCATGCATTGAAAGTTTTATTTATATTAGTTGATGTTGAATGTTTTGGTGCTTAAAGTTTACAGAGGTATAAATCAGTCAATTTGTTGATTACTGATTCACCCCCCCTAACAATCAGACGTCATGGCATGTGAATTCAACAAGGATAGCTTCAAGTCTTAAAAAAACCTCTAGCAACTTGTCATTGGTTCTATTATCATTGCAAATCAGTCTTACTCAAAAAAGCTCTTATAGTGAAAAATATTGATCCTCAAGAAAATACATCTAGACAACAAATCTGGCTACCAAAAACATACAAAATAATTTAACTCTTAAAGTGTATTTTTATAAAATCAATTTCTCATTGTATCGTATTATGCAACTGAAAAATGCCTAAATATCAGATCTCATATCCACAAAACGCCAAGCTATGAATTCTAGAAACATTTATAGCATACCTAGCATATTATTTATAGCTTTGGTGCTAGATTTGATGCATACCCCTTCCTTGCAACATCACTAGAAGTCAAAGGTGTTCTCAACAAGACAAACAAACTATCAACAAGACAAACAAACTATCATGAAGAACACAAACAACATGGCACTGCCATCTTAATCGGCAAAGGCAAAACTTGCCAAGGACATGAAGGAAAATGTATCTTAACAGTGATAGAATGTTGATTAAAATGATAGTATGAAGTACTCAAACCAGTGACATCAAAAGAGAAAGGTGAAAGTAGTGAAATGACAGTGAACGGAACAACAAATAGTAGAACATTGATGTCCAGTGTTAAAGACATTACTGATTAAAATGTAGCAAGATAATGAATTTTAAGGAAACAAACAATGAGAATCAAATGAAAAGAACCACTGTTAAGACACAAGAGTACTAGTGCAAAATATGGTGTTATTATCTATCTCCCCCTCCTAGTTCATGGTCTCAAATTCTCTCATGGATATGGATATAAATGCCTCTGTGCCTACAAGTCAACTCTAACAAAGAACTACAAGAACTAATTTTATATATAAAAAGACAAAATAAAGATAATGGTCCCATGTTGTCTTAGAAGATATACATATTGAAGAAATAAACTCACTCTGCACTACATTTCACTTAATAGAAAAGTTGAAAACCAATACAAAAACATAATAATGAAGCTGTTCTCACAGCCCTTTCACACTCCTACATAGAAAACAAAGAATTATCTTCCTATATAATGAAGAAAACCACAACACCCACATAACACCACAACCCCACTATCTAACAATAGCCTAAGAGGTGAAATAAAATAGCTTAACTTAGAAAATCAGGAGCTGCAACAAAAATTTGATGCAGAGAATGGTCAATCAAGGGAATTTTTAGTTACATTATTTCCTTTAATTAACCTATTCAACCAGTGATCCTACACTACAAGCATTGACATTTTACATTTCCAGTCTTCCCTAACTTGTGTGGCTGAAAGTGGAGCACTTATGGCGCCGGTGATGATTTTGTTTATTGTTGAAAACAAAAAAAAAATCTTGCCTGTGTTGTTATGTGCATGCCCTAGGGAATCAAAGACAAATCTTAGAGCATAAAAAAATAGTGTTACACATTTCTACATGTTTCATAAAATTAATGTTTGAATTTTGATAATTTGTTTGAACTCTCAATTTGAATCATTTAACACAAACCTTATATGTTAAGATTCTATAATATATATAAACATTCTTTATCCATATTTTCATATGAATATTTAAATTTTCTCGAAAACTCGCTTCCACATCCCCCCATCCCCAAAACCCACGTAACATAGTAAATTTTTCTTTACTATCGACAATTTTTTTTTACAACACATTAGATACATCCGGCTATCCCTCAGATGGTCAAGAGACATATCAAACATCACCAGTTGTATTAGGGTAACAATGTTTAGGGTATCTGAGAGTGTCCCAGTGACATATGACCTCTGATTTTTCCATTTTAAGAATGTGCTTTGATGCAGGGTAACAATTTTTAAGGTACCTGAGCATCCCCTGCCCCTTTCCAAAATCCAATGATACACATGTTGGACAATACACAAATCCTAAAACATGATAGCCTCCATCAGATTTCTTTAATGTCTTTCTTCCCATCTTTGTGTTCTATTTCGACTATAACTTTTTCTCTCCTCCAGCACTCCTTCAGCTCAATGAACTTGTATAACCGTTCCTGTTGTCGCTTTTTTGCAAACTGGTCAATGTGTTTTTCTATTGTGATAGAGCTTCATTAAGCCGATAGGCTTATTTTGGAGAAGTCTCCGACTGGTTTGTTCAGACTTTCTGGCAGTCTTACGCAGCAAAATCCGCCCGATGGTATGCCGAAAAACCCGCCCAATGGTATGCCGAAACCAGATCTGGAGTTCTGTTAAAATTTTATAAAACTGTCAATATGACACTTGAATTTATTAATAAATTGTGAAAATTTATTATAGGTAATAAAGTATTTTATTTAATAATATAAATATATTATTTTATAACTATATGATAAATATATATTATTTTATAATATATATGTTTCTATTTTTTATTATATATTTATATCAATTTAAAATCTTTTTAAAATATAATATATAAATTTTAGAAACTTATTTTATTTTAATTTAAAATATTAGTATACAATATACACACTTTATTTTTTCTTATCAACACACAATTGCATCTTAAATTAGTTAATTTTAATTATATATAATAAGACATGTTTTAAATTAATAAATAGATTATTTTTGTTACTCTATTAAAAATAAAATATCTATTATATGTAATATATATTTTGCTAATTATATTGATAAAATATTTAAATTTAAAAGAATTATTAAATTATTCTTATATTAGAATTTTTTTGACAATCAATATTTATTTTTAAAATGAAAGGCCTTGAAATTACCAGAACGTCACAAAAAATCATATGACAGGTAGGGGTGTGAAGGCATTATATTTTTCCATTAGTATACTTAGAGAAAAACATGATCTGCACCATTGGTTTAGTCTAAACTGACAGACAGGGCACAACACTATCCAACACTAAGGTTACCTGACGAACACTGTCAAAGTGTTACCCGATGACAAAAAGATAAGGATACCCGACGAAGTATCAACGGTGTTACCCGACGAACAACAAAGAGAGGAACCCGACAGATACAGGGAACCCGACGAACAGTTCAGACAAGGAACGTCGATAGACTGCAAGTTCAAACTAACAGCCAAGAACCGACAGTCAGTTACATCCCGCAAAAAGTGGATCTGACTTTCCACGTTAGATAAATCATTGAAGTTGTATTTATAACTTTTTGATTTGCTTTTTAATCCATTTTGTGAGGAGGAAGCAATGTAATCTTTATTGTTTTAATTCGTTTTACTGTTTTAAAACATGCAAACTAAAGATCAAGGTCAAGTTGTAAACCTTGGATCGGAGAGTTAACATTGTAAATCATGATTTCCAAGATAGGTCAAATAACTTGTATAAATAGGTGCTCGACCCATTAAGAACAGTTGTTGTTCAATGAAGATAGTAGCCACAGAGAGCAACTAAAGACCAGACAGAGAATTCATGCAGGAGAACACAAACAAAATCAATTAAGTTTTCAAGAACATAACAGAGGCTACCAACAAGCAGAGAAAAGGTATTCATCAATCACTTAAGGTGATATTGTAATTGTAAAAGCTTTAATGGATCTGTAAATCAACAATAGTAGTTTGCATACAGTCAGGTCAACATTTGTACTCATTCTAACAAGTGTAGTACACTAATGAAATCCTTTCAAGAAAGGTGGGCTTAACCGTCCTATTGTAAATCTCATAACTAAGTGCACACTTAAATCACTGTTGCTAAAGCTCTTAACAGAGTAGATCTTAACAGGTCTCCACCTTAATACTCTTAACAAGGTAGATCATCAAAAGTGATCAAATTGTAAGCCTTAACCGACCCCCTTCCATTCTGCAGATAGTGAAGTTTTGTGGGTGCCATCCCCACCGCAGTTTTTACTTCCTAACAGGAGTTTTCTGCGATATCATATCTTGTGTTATGTGTTTGTTAATTTCATGAATGTTTCTA
>MU225338.1:1371019-1389978 GCA_018584345.1 Thuja plicata | reverse complement strand
CCCTACTTATACCAATCTAAGCCATAGGTTGGCCCTGAACATAAATTAAATACAAACACATAAATTAAATGCCACAAGTCGGCCAACAACAACAATTAAATGCCCAAAATTGATGTCTTAGTAAAATAGTGATATCTCCTACCTCCAGATGAATTAGGACTCGTGCTTGGAACTATAGGTAGAAATCTAGGCCCTATTCAATCCTTAAAATTTTCATCCTCTAACTCTTTGTGGAAAATTACTTATACGGCCTGTAATAGGCACCAAATTCCTAAGCAAGGCCGAGCTCCTCCCAATCTATGCCAAGCAACCAAGACCATGCCAAGTTCCATTAAATACATCAAAACCAATTACCCAAGACCCAAGTAGGTCCACACAACTCTACCAAATCCCTCACACATGAAAATAAGTCCACACAACTCCATCAAATCTCCCAAACATGCAGGATAGCCAACTACCCTAGGATGCTCCTGCATCACCGATAACCCTACAAATTAGTGAACTGATTAAGTCACTAGGAGACAATTTTGAGTCTGTAATGTCTGCATACTTCCTTGAGTTCAAGGAAAAGATGATGGAAAGAACTAGAATTCTTGAGCAACTAGTTGAGAAACACAGGGATGAAATATGTTTCATGGTAGATACTGACTTCACACACATCAAACCGGTTGTACCAAGAACAGCTTGGTTATCATCAAAAGACTATGAGATCAATATTGATCTAGCTACTAGTGAAATTGAGGCACTACTCAATGAGCCCATTGATAAGAAACAACCAAGGTTTGGTACATATAAAGAGGCCAAATCTAAGATAAAACATGGTCTACAAGTCAAAAAGACTATAAACAAGAAAGATAAAATGATAAAGAATCTCAAGAAGATTCTATCGGTCACAGAGGAGGAAGAACAAGATCAGCAAGAAGAAACCAATGAACAGAGTACCATCGGTGAAACACTAAAGGAAAAGGAATCAGATACAGAGGCCACTAAATCTGATGCACCTCCATCTCCACCTCCTACTAAGAAACAAAGGACTAGAAGTCAGACTGCTGCAACGGATACAACACCACTCAAGAAAGGTCAAGTAAGGACCTATATAAGGAAGCAACCAGCAAAAAGAGAAAGATAGAAACCTGTCAAATCCACACCACCAAAGAAAATAAAAAGGTTTGTCAGGACACAAGTTGACTTAGATGACACCAAAGATGATGAACCAAATGTAGTTAAAAATAACTTTAGAAACCAAACAATAGATGAAGCTGCCAAAGCAATTGCTACCCATGGTACAATGACTGATAAAAGGATCAGGCAATGGGATACAATGAATTTAGATGATCAGAACAAGATACAGGATGCAGTCATCAAATCAATTATCAAAAACAAGTATGCTCCTGCTGAATTTACAAGTCAAATACTTGAGGAGCTAGGCAAAAAGATATACCAACAATGGTCATATGCCTTACAAACAGAAGAGAATCAAGAGAAAGAATTCTTGTAAGATTGATGCCTCCTGAATCCAAGTTTGAAGAAACACAAGAAGTGCTAAAGAAACACTCAAGTAAATTTGTAGCCAAAATAAGGGCTTACAAAGTACTAGAGAGCAATTTTATAGAAATGGATTCAATGACAGAGACCAAATGGAGACATCTCCTAGATCTACCGACAGAATCAACAAGTGTTGAGAAGCAATTACTTCTCACAAACACACCTCATAGAGAGGAGTTAGATAATGCAATTCCTTAGCATATTTCTCTAGACAATCAGTAGAGTGATGATGAGCCTAGTAACCTAAATACAGGCATGGATGACATTGTCCAAGATATCACTCACTGACTCCAAAAATGATCCCAAGAAGAGAGATGATGTGATATTTATCAAACTCAAGGATCAACAAAGTCATCAAGCACAAAATGCACAATGACTCTGTTATGTATCAACAAGGTAATGATGTATTTGATAAGGTTAACAGCATGGATAAAAAGATTAGCATTCTGGTAGATAACAAGCTTAAAAATATGACTGATAAGATTAGCAACAACAATGCACTTCTGAAAAAACTTACAAACATTAGCAAAATTGGCATGAAAAACTCTGTGGATAATATGAATTCTCTTTATAATCTTCTCGAGAGTAACTACAATGACAAGGTAAAGCATGAGAATGAAGACCCCCAAGAAATTCAAATTTTGGGTCCTGGATCCAGGACACGCTCTAGCACAAAAAGGAAATCCGATATCTAGGACAAAGATATTACTAAGCTGAGGGATTCGATCCAGTGCCTGGAACTTCAGATGGTCAAAGTTCAGATGCTAGAAGACCAGATGGAAAATATTTATCTACTTGGATGGAGGTTGTTGGTTGCTGGAAGCTTTTTGTTCCTCGACTGCTAGGAGTTTTTGCTGTTTTTCTTTGTTTTGATCTCTAAAGTTCTATCTGGGTTTTAGCCCTTTCTCGGTGTACTGTCATGCTTGACAGCTTGTTATTTTTCTTGTTGCTTCCTGTTTATCTTTCTACTTCTATGTAAAGGGTTTTGGGGTCCCTTCAAAACCTGTTGTTACCTTAATAAAAAATAAAGTCATCAAGCACTAAAAATATCAGATGATAAGATAATTGATATTACAGATGAAGAAGTGCAAGACACTTCAATTAGGCACTCAAAAGTGTAAGACCCTACAAAATCCATAGAGAAAGATGAGAATGTTACTACTGACAAGGACATTACTGACGAACAGGACATCAATATTGACAAAGCCCAAGCATCAACACAAAGTAACATGCATGTCCTAATGAAGGCAATAAACATTCTAGAGGGCAAGGAAGGATCAAATGAAAAGGAAAAAAGCACACCCACAGACAAGGGTGAAGGAGAAGGAAAAGAAACTACAGATACACCTGCAGAGCAAGTTGCAACCGATGATTAGAAGGATACTAATCAGAACAGGGAAGAAACTCAAAAAGAAATAGGGGACAAGCCTTTAGAGAAAGGTGAAGAAGGAAAGAATGATGAGATTGAAAATAAATCAGGAGCACATTCTGCAAAAACACCCAAGGTAAATGAAGAGACATATTCCCATAACCAACAGGTGCAAAATGAGCAGAAAACACAAGATGCTTCATCAACAAAACCTTCACCAAGTAACTCAGAGCGTACAAATGAACTAGCTTTAGTAGTTCATACATCTGCATCCCCTAAGATCTCAAAGAAGAAGAAAGGCAAGAACGAAAATCCAGTAACTCTGGATGAGATAATTGAGATACCAGTTTGTGATCCAAGAACATTGGATCCTACAACATTAACAAAATATGCAAAGCTCTGTGAGAGGAAAGCTACTCAAGACAAGATGAAACAAGCAGAAAAGGAGGCCAAGGTACTTAAAGTAGCAAGAGATATACTTCAACAAATTGTACCAGACACAAACATTGATAAGAAAATTCCAATAATTGATCAATTGGTAACACTCACAGATGCAATAAAATCTAAGAATACCAATGCTGAGAAAACTATGGAAGAGAGACTTGAGCAAAAGTATGAATTCAAGCTCACAGAGAAGATAAGCCAGGAAGTGGCACTCAAAAAGGTCAAGCTATCTGAATTGGTAAGTGCAATTGAACCACTTTTATCAGAAGTTGTTACCTTAATTAAGAAATTGTGCACCTTAGATCAGCTCAATAAGGAGTATACATACAAGATAGCAAAAATAGATGCTGATCTTCAGTCCAGTGCACAAAGTCTAGCCAACACAGCAGAAGCACTTATATTACACAAACAACAAATAATACAGGCTAGGAAGCAGAGACATGACATTCAATTTGCAGAGATGAAATATAGAGATGAAGTCAATGAGCTACAAGTTAAGCTCTTACCGACAATTACACTGCGGCAACAAAATATGACACAGGCAAACGCACTAATTGCCACCCCTGAAATGTCTGTCCTGGAAAGCATATATGATATGCACGTAAGACTCAAACTGCAACATATGGCACTCAAACAATTGCAAGAACAATGGGAGAAACTACTAGAAGATATCAAACTTACCCATTCTAATGTTTTTGACACATTGTAAGTTACACATCTTTGTCACACTTCTTTTTTGACATTTTGTAAGTTGTACATTTTTGTCATCAGTATAAAAGAAAGGGGGAATTTGATATGTACATCACCTCAAGAAAAATGAGGAAATAATATATAGTGGAAGAAAAAGAAAGGGAAAATAATGTACATACAACAATCAAATAGTATACATGTACATATACATATACTATACCGATGCACATAGAAAAGGGGAGTCATATTATGACAAGGAAATAAACATGGTGTAATAATTATGCACATATCAGTTTTTAATACTAATTTCAAAGGGGGAGATTGAAGGCATTATATTTTTCCATTAGTATACTTAGAGAAAAACATGATCTGCACCATCAGTTTAGTCTAAACCGATAGACAGGGCACAACACTATCCAACACTAAGGTTAGCTGATGGGCACTGTCAAAGTGTTACCCAATGACAAAAAGATAAGGATACCCGATGAAGTATCAACAGTGCTACCCGACGAACAACAAAGCAAGGAACTCAAAAGATACAAGGAACCCGACGAGGAGTTCAGACAAGGAACGCTGACAAACTGCAAGTTTAAACTGACAGCCAAGAACTGACAGTCAGTTACATCCCGCAAAAAGTGGATTTGACTTTCCACGTCAGATAAATCACTAAAGTTGTATTTATAACTTCATGATTTGATTTTTAATCCATTATGTGTGGAGGAAGCAATGTAATCTTTATTGTTTTAATTCATTTTATTGTTTTAAAACATGCAAACTAAAGATCAAGGTCAAGTTGTAAACCTTGGATCTGAGAGTTAACATTGTAAATCGTGAATTCCAAGATAGGTCAAATAAATTGTATAAATAGGTGCTCAACCCATTAAGAACAATTTTTGTTCAACTAAGATAGTAGCCACAGAGAGAAACTAAAGACCAGACAGAGAATTCATGTAGGAGAACACAAACAAAATCAATTTAGTTTTCAAGAACAGAACAGAGGCTACCGACAAGTAGAGAAAATGTATTCATCAATCACTTAAGGTGATATTGTAATTGTAAAAGCTTTAAAGGATCTGTAAATCAGCAATAGTAGATTGCATATAGTCAGGTCAACATTTGTACTCATTCTAACAAGTGTAGTACACTAATGAAATCCTTTCAAGAAAGGTGGGCTTAAACGTCCTATTATAAATCTCATAATTGAGTGCACACTTAAATCAGTGTTTCTAAAGCTCTTAACAGAGTAGATCTTAACAGCTCTCCACCTTAATACTCTTAACAGGGTAGATCATCAAAAGTGATCAAATTGTAAGCCTTAACCAGCTCCCTTCCATTCTGCAGATAGTGAAGTTTTGTGGGTGCCATCCCCACTGCAGTTTTTACTTCGTAACAGGAGTTTTCTGCGATATCATATCTTGTGTTATGTGTTTTTTAATTTCATGAATGTTTCTATGGATGATTGTAAAGATTGTTAACAAACAATGTCTACATAAGAAAGAATAACAGTAATGGTTGATAAATCAGAATTGAATGATCACTAATGATAAATTGGGTAAAGCGTTAAAAGTTTTAGAGGTACTGATTCACCCCTCCCCTCTCAGTACTACTTCCCATTGAGTCCAATAGGGGTGACCATCAAATTCTAGGCCTAGCCAAAACAATGAAAACACGAGAAACAATATTCATGAAAAAGATTGATGTCCACCAATGATTCGTTCATGAAAAATAACAGGTCAACGAATATAAATTTTCATTGAAATGGATCACTAGAGGTGATAGGAAAAATGGTTAATGATTATTTTTACTAGAGTGAGATTTTGAATAGATTTTACCCAGTTGGTTTACCCGTCGGTTAAGTAGTTGATTAAGCACAAGATTATCTGGTTGACGGAAGAAATGCATTTGGTGAAAAGGATTGACAGAACTAAATGCGATTGGAAGGAGTTAGGCCAAGCTTGAAAGCTGTTGCCAGCGTTCTACTAGCCTGTCCAACATTGGAAGCTTTCAAACATCCATCACAACATTACCGTTTGGATCTTTTTCATATGTTGTTGCTGCAGCTTCACAAAGTGGACATGTATGCAGAATGTGTAAGCCATTAATGAGGAATATATGTAAAATGTGTAAGCATAATTGATAGGGTTATTTGGGTTATACAATTATTATATGATATTGGGGAAACGATATTATTAATTTACTATAACTTAACATATTTGACAAATAAGTGATCCTTTGAAATATATAAAGAAATAATTTTTTCATATCATGCATTTGTAAAATTCATAATTTTTCATTACAGTTTTCTATACAATGAGATAATCAAAAGAATCCATTGGGGTTGTTATAATGCAAGTGGGAGATTTCATAGTATTTGAAATAAAAAAATTAAAAGAATTGGAAAGATGATATTATATTTGTAACAAGGGTGGTAATAGTGAATGTAATGCCTATCATATCACATTGTCTAAGAATTCACAGATTGTTTTTTATAATTTTTACCAAGCTTTCAAAATGCTTTTGACACCCACCATTAAGGTTTGTTTATTGGTAATATTTATACTCATCATACTCAACAAACACCTAATCAAAGGTTTCAGAAAAATAATGATTAGTGTAAATGGTAAGCAAGATAAAGATATACAAACCTAGATTTGAAAATGAGATCAAAACCTTTCCCATTCTTGTTTAATAAAAAATATATATTATAATAAATATTTCTGAAAATATTAATCAACATAAAAATATTTGAAGATGTCTCGGACAAAATAACTTGTCGTGCGAACATTTTTTCAGTTGGGAGGAACGCTTTATGCTCATGGTTAAGCCTTGACATATCGATTTTAACCCTATTTCAGACTCTTTCATCAGGTTTCCTATTTGGGTCTGTCTTCCTAATCTTCCCCTGCATTTATGGATCGACTCTCTGTTTGAGGGGATCAGTATTGCTCTTGGGAAATTTTTACTGGTGGATGGTGATTCTTCTGACATATTTCACTCTACATATGCTCGTATTCTTGTCGATATTGATCCTTCTAAGGGTCTTCCTATGGAGATAGTGATCAAATCCTCTAAAGGAAGATGGACTCAAACGCTGGATTACGAAGGGATTCCCTTCATATGCAGAAGATGTTTTAAAACTGGGCATATGGCCGCTTACTGTGGATTGGGTAAAAATAAATCTTCTACATCTTGGTGGAACGATGCTTCTGCTCAACACTATTTGGTGGAAAAGAAGCTTGTTTCACCAAAAAGTTTCTCCCAGGTGGCTGCGTAGGTCCCCCCTCCTCCTTCTGCTGGATTGGAAGCGGCTCCTATGTGCTCTCCCGTGAATGCCCCTCTAGATGATTGGTCACCTGGTTTGGTGGGGGTAGCTACACCTCTAGTCCCCCTTGGTGTTGCGGGGTGGTGGCTGATAATGATTCTGCAGATGATTTTCTTACAGATTCCACTGGTATTTTGGCTGCCTCTGCTGGTAGCCATGATCACTTTAGTTTGGCTGATGATCCTTTGCGTCGATAGGTTGAGGCAGCTAGAGTTGATGAGGGCTGAATTACTGTTAAAGGAAAAAAACTTAAGAAGTCCTCCTCTTTTGATATGAATCTTCGCTCCTTTCACAAGGGTACTAAAGGTAAATCCTAGATTTGGATTTGTCTTTCGCTTGGCCTTGCATGAAGGTTGTTTCATGCATTGTTTCATCCAGGTTGTGGGTGCCTATTGTAAAACCCTCACTGTGGTCTTGATCTGTTCCATTGTGAGGGCTATTTTGATTATCTTTTGTGACTAATTTGTACAGGGTTTCGGGCCCCCTTCAAAACCCGTTTTTACCTCAATCAAAAACATAATTTTTTTTTTAAAATTTTAAACTATTAAATACAATAAATTTTAAATCATTAATGTTCTAATAAAAACATAAGATTATTAGTGTGATTGGTGTTATGTCACAGTAGTTTCTTTGGTCTCTTAACACTCTATCTTTCTTAGTTTTTTGTAAAAGGTTTAAGGTCCTTTCAAAACCTATTTTTCACTTAATCAAAACATAAGATTAAGAAAATATTAATCAATATAAAAATATTTTTTAATTTTAAACTATTAAATACAATCAATTTTAAATCATTATTGTTCTAATAAAAACATAAGATTAAGAAAAACTATATCATTTCAATTATGACAAATAGATAATCAATAATTATAGGTTTATCCTTAACTATAGTGTGGGCTTAGTGAAAAATTTAAGATAATAAGTTCAAACTCTACGAAGTTAAAAGGATGAGTTGTAACCAACTCAAGTTTTAAAAAATATAGTAAATGCACTAAATAGTTGATAATTTTTAATAATATTTTACTTATAATAAAATATGTTTATGCATGATGTCTGATTTGTAAATTCATGGCTCCCTCGGGCGATGTTGGTTTCAGGTGGGAGCAAAGGATGTAATTTTTTTGTTGGCCATTTTTAGCCTCATGTTTTGGCTTATCCCTAGTAATTTGGAAACATGTAAATAATTAAAATATGATATACAAGGAAATTGAGAGTAGTAAAGAATTTTGTTAATAGGAACACAAATTAAATAAGTTTGGAACTCACATAAAATTATTAGGTGAATCACATAGTATGTCATGAATTATTGCCAGAAGATTAGATAACTGTTTAGTGAGATGACAAACATATAGAGTGAATTATTATTTAATGTATATAAATATATTTAGTAAGTAATTCATATTAAATCATTGGAATAATAACATGATTGTGTTTTTTTAAAACCTTGAGGTAAGGAAAGAAGTTCATCGGGCGAATCCGGGTGAGAGTCAAACCTGAAACCATGAGTCATCCACCCAAAGCCTCAAACCAACTCCACTACCCATACAGGCTATAATAATGTGATTGTTTTCGATTATGGTAAAAGAAGATTTTGAAGGGAATCCAAAACCCTTTACAAAAGAGTCAAAGATAGGAAGAGAAAGAACAAGCCAAAAGGAGACAGTTGGAGGAACAACAGATGATCATTACAAAGAATCCACTAGAAAAACAAACCTAACAGACAAAACCAACAAAAAAACCCGAGACAAAAAACCCAACGCAAAAAACAATGACAGCCAACCAAGAACTTAACGCGACTGCTTCATGTACTCAGCAGTATCATCCTTCAGTAGCATAAACTGTTGGATAAAATCTCTGAGAGTAGAAAACTCTTTGGACTGATCATCCTTTTTCTTCTTGGTGCTGGCACAAGTTTTAGAACCAGGTCCAACAAGAGCGGAAACCACATCCATATCATCATCAATATTCACAATGGAATTGTTCTTGTTTCTTTCCAGCAACGCCAGAAGAGCCCTCAAGTTGTCCATAGTTACTTTCATCCCCTTGAAGCTTTGCTGCATAATCTGGTTGAGAGTTTCCTCAAGTCTTTGAAGGTGATTGGAGTTAATCTGAATTCAAAAATTAACCACAACATTGATCTTATTCTCCACCTTCTCCAAGAGAGCCTTATCATCCACAAAAGCCTTTTCACTGTTGATTTTATCTCTCAAATTTTTCTTTAGAAATAAGCATATTTAGATTATCAACCCTTTCCTCTAGCTCACCACACCTCAGATTAATTTCTTTAATTTCCTTATAGACCCAGGTTGTCATCTGAATGTCTAGGTTAGATAGAGCCCTTGCAGACTGGAGAAACCCAGTAACCTCATTTTGAACATCTGAGTCTTTCTGACGTTGCACCTCTTCAATCTTCTCACCATCTACTTTATCAACTTTTACCTTAACATTAGTGTCCGCATTCACAACGGTCACTGGGGAAGAGGGATTTCCCATCTAGGTAGAATCTTCATAATCGAGGAGAACATGGGTTTTCTCAATCTCCTTCCCTGATTCCACCTTAGTCTGAGAAAGATCAAGACCCAAAGTAACCTTATTGGAAACCACCTCACCAATGAGATTTTTAGAAAAAAAATTGAACAAGCGTCTCAACAATAAGGTCACCATCACCACCTGAGACCTTAATTTCCCCACCAGGAATAGGGCATATCTCCACTTTCATGTTTACTTCATCAACATCTACCTTCTCATCACCATCACCCACCTCCATAAAAACATTCTCTTCAGGGCATTCAGTGTCCATGTCGCCAGATTTATCACTTAGGGCTTCATCACTTTCAGCCTTCGACCAGTCCTCAAGAGCGCCATCATCAGAGCCCTGAGTAGTCTTTCTCTTCTCGGACACTTCCCTCACAACACTCTCTTCAGCCTTCCCCTCAGTTTTATCGTCAGTGTCCATACCTTTTTCCTCAGTAAGGATCTGGGTAGCCTTCCTCTTGTCAATTTTAGGATTTTTAGTCACCTTCGACTTCTTCTTATTAGGGCTCCCCATATGAATCTCTGTGATTTCTCTGTTTCCTTTTTTTATCCTTCTCCTTCACATGCTTAGACAAAGGCTCCTGTAAATTGAATTTAGCATAATCATGAATCAGAAAATTTAAGCCATCGCGAATGATAGGCTTATCAGGGTTAACCCTATTCTCCATAATGCTTGCACCCAAAGACTTCAGGAAGAGAAAAGAAAAAGAGACCTTCTGGTACCTAAAGTGATTGACAAGCACAAAATGGAATTTGTACACCCTGGTAAAGTGGCCTTAAAGAGTGAAATATTGCATAATGGATTTTATAATTTTAGCCCACAACAAATTGACATGCTTAGTTTTAAAGAAATCCCCTTTCTGTTTGAATGGGAGAGCTTTCTCTTCAGGGGTTTTGGGAAAGCTACGGGCAGCTTCTTGAGCAATTTTGTGACCCCTATAATACTTAATGCTGGACACCTCAAGACCAATAATCTCCATTATAAGATCCTTAGTAATAGTAAAGGTTTTACCATAGATAGTGACCTTACTGTTATCCCAATTGTTCACAAAATCTTTGGAAATGTCCTTGTCAAAGCCATGAAGAAACACCACCATCTTTCAAATTCTGCCAGACAATGGCCTCCTTCTTCCATTTGCAGACACTTGACTCTTCTCTCCATGGTGACTTTTTTCCAAATGCTAGTTTTGTTAGAGCAAAAAATCTTCACAGACCTTTCACTATAAATGTTAAAAGGCTAAGAAAACAGAGTGATACACACAACACCAGTCAGAATTAAAAAGACCCATATAGCATGCCACCCAAAATCAGAGTAATTTACACTTCATCCCTTAAGCGTCAAAAGGCCTTTCATACTCCACTTCATATAATTAACTATCCCTTTCATCATTACTGCATATTATTGCGGGACGATGTGGTAAGTGCAAGAAGTTGAGTCCACTTCTAGAGGAACTTTTTGCGCGCGAAACCCACTTTTGGAAAAAGATGTTTTCTAAAGAATTTTTCCACCAAATTAAAACCCATTTTAGGTATGATTACATATATTATAAATATATAGTTTATTTTTAAATTGGACTATTTTTTTTAATTTTTAAATAATTTCTAATAAAACGGCTCAATAAGTGTGAAATAACAGGTTTCCTTATTTTTTATAACACTAATTTATTTTCATATTTTTGAAAAAATAAATTATATGACATCAAACTACAGAAAATTATTTTCACTTTGAAGAAAAGAAAAACTCAAAAATGACAATTTTAGGTCAACTTATGCTTGCCGTACATGAGGGGTTTTCAAAATTAAAATTACGCCCAATAAAAAAATAGTAGAAAAAATATATTCAGTAAAAAATTATAAAAAATTATGCTCATCAATCTTGAGTGTCTTAAAAGTGATATTCCAAAAGGATTCAAAAAATTCTTTCATTTAGGTCAAATTATGGTTGTCGTACACAGGCATGGAAGGTCCCAAAGAGGTGATTTTTAAATAGTTATTTTTGGAAACACCTAGTGAAATCCAATTTTTATTATCTGGGTATTAATATAAATTACATATTGGGAAACAAGATTTTCAGTACTACATTTCATATTACTGAATTTTCTTAATATTCAATCTTTAAGTGCTTCAATTTTTTTGATCAATTGGGACGAATTTTGAAAAACAGGGAAAAGAGTTCCACTTTTTGGCCAAAACGTGGACTCAACTTCTTGCTAGCACCCAATGGTGGATCTGTTCATATCTTAAGAGGTTTATTAATTCCTTATTTAAACCTCTTTCACCCTGCCAAATCATGATGTCATCTGGTCGAACATCCAAGTTAGCCATGTTGTTAGCAACAACATTGGTTTCACGGTAGGCATGGGTGACGTAGGTGTCTTCAAAGCTACTTAAAAAAAACATTTATTTGCTTGATAATATGAATTATTGTCCATGATGGCTTATAAGTTCCCTTAATGTAGTTAATTATGTTCATAGAGTCACCTTCGAGCCAAAGTCTAGTACAACCTTGGTCAGGCAAGCTTGAAGAGAAGCCATGGCTTTAGCCACATGGCTTGTCTGGACACCAATCAAGAGGGCCACCGCTACTATGCATCTACTATTAGCATCTCTAAGGATGCCACCATAGCCTGCCATGCCTGGGTTACCTTTAGAATCTCCATTGAAGTTGGCTTTAAATCACCCATTAGGAGAGGACTTTCAGACAACCCCATCTCTCTTACTGACATGATCCTTATTTAAAGCAGATAATTCCAATTGATAATAATTTCCTTATCATGCATGCCATCTAGAAGAGTCAAACACTGATCATAGGCCAAGTGCATGTTCTCCACAATGTTCCTAATTATCTTATCTCCAATGAAAGAGGGATTGGAGAAGGACTCTCTCAAAATCCGTTTATTGCATTCCTTCCAAATCATCCAGATCAAATGAAGAGAAATATAAAGCCAAGTCAAATTAGTCAAGTTATGAGAGAAGGATGAAATCCACTGGTTGGAGAAGTCCCGGAGAGAATTAGGAAAAATCCAGGAAAATTTCCATTTCATAAATAACAAAGACCAAACCTCTCTGGAAAAAGGATAGTTAAGAAACAGGTGGGAGGAAGACTCATCATCATGCATACAAAGATAGTAGGTTATATGCACCAAGATGGGGAACCAAAAAGGTGCCAAATACCTTTATGGTCCCCCATACGCACATAGGGTGCATGCCCTATAGGGCGTGTGCCCTATGGCTTGGGAAATCCAAGCCATAGGGCTTGCGCCCTATAGCCCACGCGCCCTATGGATTGGGATTGGGATCTATAAACTTAGGGAAGCCACTTTTGTGGCTCATTTTTTTTGCCCAAACCTGTGGCTAGCAAAAAAAATATAGATAGCAGCGCGTATGTGATTTATTGTGGGTTTTTCTCCATCAAACTGAAGCAAAAAATGGCTCCACGACGTCATCAAGGTTGAACCAAAAGAAGAGGTAAGTGATTCTACAACCATGTATCTTATTTGTATTGAAATTTAATTTTTAATTTTTAGTTTTTAACCAAATTTGATTGTTTAAGTTTCTTGTCTTAAATTTTATGTTTAATTAGACTTTTAAAATAGTTTTCTTTTAATTGCCAAGAAGGAATGATCTCCCCATAGAAAATCCTCAACCAAACCCTCCATCTTCTCCTCATGAATAAATGGATGTTGAAAATAACTAAGAGAATGAACCCCAACTGCCTTCACCAATCGAGAAACTTCCTCCTGGAACACATGAAAAATTGATAAACCAAATAGAAAGAGGGAAAACGGAAATAAAATCTTTAATTAGGAGGTTAAAAGATTCTATTGGTGAAAATCCTAGAAGGGCAACACTTTCAAAATCATTAGAATTAATCTTGACCCACGTAGGTTTAGTTAGTGGGTAACTAAATTTATGGCACGACAAAAGAGAAGAACAAAAACAATATTATGCAAATAAATTATCATATGAGGACATAAAAAAGAAAGAAATCGCAAAAGCCGACATTTGCAAACTCTTTAAAATGCCAGGGGAAGCTGAAACTCTTAAACTTACAAGGAGGATCCCAATTCATTGGTGCTTGAATGAAGATATAAAAAAAGACTTTTGGGATAGATGGTGGATGGTCTTTGATTCCCCTCCTTGTAACAATCATGAGGTTCCTATCTATTTCCTAAGGAAACTCTATTGTGAGTTTGTGCCAAATTATTTTGACTTTCTAGAGTCTCAGGGTAGAGGTGGGGGAGTCATCATTTGATAGACCTATGGCACGTCGTGACCCTAATGCACCTAGGTTTCCCAGTGGCAAGCCATAGGTGGATCATGTTAGTATTTCTTCCAATGTGAAGGAACATGTGGAGGTGGGCACACTAGGCACGATTAGTGCTCTGACACAGACTCTCATTCAGTGCGCCACTCCTCTAGTTGAGGGTGACCATGGTCAGTCTGCGAGGGGTCATTATTGTCATTCTTGCGGATCCCTGTGCACATTTAGTACTGCCGAGAGAGAGGAAGAGGACAATGGACTGATGATTTTCTCAATGCATTATTTGGCATTGATACAAAGGTAAATATTTGCAAGTTCATTGAATTTATTTGATCATATTTCATTTTTAAGTGAATGAATTTAATTAAATTAGTATCTATTGCTTATGATGAAAATTCAGGGAAAGAGTTTCAGTTGCAGTGGCAATGATCCTTGAGACCCCTTATACACTACATCATCAACTTCACAAGTATGTATTGAATAAAACATTTTTTAAAGTATACATTTGATTATTCTATAATTATATGAATATTTGTCTCATAACTTATTGTGGATGTACATTAGTTCACTGCTGGACCATCGACGTTGACATTAGACAACGAAGGGCCTTGTTCACATTTCATTGAGGTATGTTTATTTGCATGTTAATTTGATTTACTTGATTATATTTAATTAATAAATGAATGAATTGTTCGAAGTACAAGAATGGGAAAGCAAGATACTGAGAGGGGGGGGTGAATCAGATCTTCAAACTAAACCACTTAAAACAATTTATCCACATTTATGAATTTAACCTAACATTAGATAGCATCCATAACATCAAATATGTAACTCAACACAAAATTTTGGTAACCCAGAAACCCAAATAGGTAAAACTTCGGTGGGGATGATACCCACAAGATCTTCACTACTACAAAAATAAAGTGTGCCTGTTAGGGCTACAAAAGTTTGATTACAATATGTAATCTACCTAGTTAAAGGTCTGTTCTGTTAAGAACTAAAGATCATTACAATCTACCTTGTTAAAGGATTTCAACTTACAGTAAAGTAAGCACTCGGCTAAGAGATTTGAAACGGTCTGCTAAAACCACTATGTTAAGAGATTTAACTTGATACACATGTTAGAATGTTCCAAGTAGTTATCCTATGTTATGCACTCAGATGCTGATGACGGATCTTCTCTTTTCAATAACCTCTGTGATCTCTTAATTTGACATGTCTTTACTCTTCTTTTCACTACTCTGTCATTCTTCTTGATCTAGGCTTCTTCTCAAAAATAACTTGCTGTTCATCTCTCATGAACATACAAACCTTCTCTGTATATCTCTTTTTTCTTTACACACTCTATATTAGGGTTAGAAGCTATCTTATTATATCTTTTCAAATCTGGCGGCGAGATCTAGATCAACGATCAAGATCTATTTTTTATACCTCCAATGCATTCTAATTTCTTGATTGGCTCCAGGCCATGCATAGTATAAAACAATTAAATGTGAAATTAACTTAGTAGACAAATATTAAATGCGTACAAATGTCGATCAGATCTCATACAAGTCGGCCTTAACTGATTACATCAAATTTTGAGTTAATCCTGACATGTATGCAAAAACTGTTCTGCTCGGCACAACACATCTCTGACACTCGACACTTAATATTCTACTTGGCTCGACATGATGTAACTCGGAAACTTAAAACTTGCTTGGCCTTGAATTTTTAGCTCGGCCATAGTGATAACCAACTAAAAATGCCTAAGTAAATGACTAAGTGTGGGTCACTAATCATCAATAGAAATTTAGGGATTAACAATCCCCCCCTTTGATATTAGTGGCAGAAACACATTTATCATTACAATTCATTTCATTCAAAATATTTCCTAAGTACATACTGTACTCCCCCTAGGAATGTACGTCATACTACATATAAAACTTTACATAGTATACATGCCTGCAATTTTTTTTTTACATGTGGATACCTGTTTTGATCTCCTTTATGCTGTATCCTTGTTAGTCCTGTTATGATCTCCTTTAGTTTCCCCCTTGTTTTTGTCACTGATAGCTGGTGGGGTCAAGTTATACTTGTCCAAAAACTATTTATGAAGTTGTAAGGTAGACTCAAATGCAGAGTCCCAATTGTCTTTGACAAACTTCATAACCTCTATTTTCACTTCTAGCTCGGTAGCTAGACTTACTAAGCTTTATGTAGTTGAGAGTCTCTCTTAATCAATTCATTTGCAAATAAAATTTCTTTCTGAATGACCTCCAGATGAGGTATCAGACTTGTCTGAATAATAATCAACTTGGTCCTGATCTGACCATCTTCAGACATGAGCTCAACTATCCTCCTTTGTGCATAAGTCAGCCTGTTAAAATGTAAGGAGCTAGTGCTAGCATCCATACTCAGTGAACTTCCAGTTGACTTTGTTAGAGTAATAGTCTTTTGGGTTATTAATTAAATCATTTTGATCTAATTACTAACTCACCTATTCACTCTAGTTGCTTAAGCCAACCTTAGGGTTTCCCTTTTAGGGTTTTGTGATTCCTTTTTAAGGAATCACCTCCTTGTATTTCATAACAGATAATCATATTGTAATACATTGTTCATATAGAAGATTGTTCTTTTGAATGTGCATATGATGCCTCTGGCTTTTTGGCCTCCATAGATTTTTCTTGCTTTCTGTTCTTTGCTTCTTCCATGTGACAGGGTTATGCATGCAGGTGTTCTTGGGAGATTAGATTACTACCTATTCTAACATGATATCAGAGCCTTCATGCGGCTCTCTATTCATGTTTTGTTGAAGTGGTTCAGAAGCAAGAGGTTCTCTGTAGGACGATATTTTTTGTTTCTGTTTTGCATGCAAAAAAGAAATTTTTTTTGGTGCATTTTGGGCTCAAATAGACATCACCATTGAGCTCAGAGCACCCAAAAAACCTAGAAACCATATAAAACTTGTCCATTTTGGACAACATTTCTCTGAGGAATTTTTTTTTTGGTTTCCAATGCCGTACAGGCACGAAAACCGAGAAAAAAAATTAAAAAAAAACCTTTTCAAAGGTTTTTTGCATTTATTTTAATGTAGCCAATGTTATTTCATTGGCACCACTGGCGCTCCACTACCACCGGCTACACCTCTCGCTGGCTCTGCGGGCTCCGCGGCACCTCCGACCCCCGCCACCAGCAACGGCACCATCACCACCGCCTCGCCGGCATAGCTCCTCTGGCGCCCCTGCCCCGCTCTGCTCACCCGAAACCGCCGCCCGGCCCCGCCGCCATACGCACTGCCCAGTGGGCTTTTAGCCCCACGGGCTTATGTTTCCTAGTGGCGGTCATATGTATGACCGGGAGCTCTGTTTTAGCCCCCTGCGTGCGCCATGTGCCCAGGGGCTAGGGTTTTTTTAGCCCCAAGGGCTTAAAACAATTTTTTTTGGAGCCTTTTGACCCTCTAACAATGTTTTTGCTATATCTGGAGCAAACGGAGGTCTTTTTTCGACATCTTTATATCGTCGAAAAGCTCTTTCTGAGATCTTTCCAATGATGGAGGTTGGGGTTTTGGGTTTTGCTATTTTGATAGTGTTTTTTTTCTGTCAAAGCCTGATGTCTATTTTTACCTTTCGGGAGCTATATCTTGCTCATCTAGACTCCTTTTTTGGTAAACCAGATATCGTCGAAAAGCTGGTTCAGTGAGTTTTTCAGTGGCAGGGGTCTTTTATCTAGATTCTTCTCCAGGTTATTTCTCCTCTGAGTTTTTCACTTTCACACTCTGGCAGATTACTTGGGTTCTATAGGTCCTGGGATCTCTTCTTCTATTCTTCTGGCTCACTCTTCTTTCTTACTTTTTGAGAATTATATGCTTCTCTTCTGTAGAATTCTCTTTTCTGTAAACGCACTAAGATAAAGTGCCTGCTTTTGCATGTCTGGGATCTTGAGCACATTGTGTTTGTTTGTACTTGCACTCAGTTATAAAGTGCCATGGGGGGTTATGATGTTTTTCTTTTTGTGCTCATCCACCTTTGTCAAGTGAGTGTACCTTCCACAACATTAGCCCATGCTGTGTGTCCATGACACCACCCTTTATCTTGTGCTTGTACTTCTATTGCACTATTGGTGTTCCTGATTCTTCTTCTTGCAGCTGTTTCTAGCATTGCATTTCAGTGTTCCTGTCACCCCTCTCCTTGTTTAGCATTATGGGGGGGGGTTCACCTGTTGGTTCTATTGCTTCCTTGGTTCAGTTGAGTGATCTACGTATTCATTTCTTATTCCTATGTACTAGGAAGATGTAGTGGCTAGGCACCTATGCATTTCAGTGAGATGGATAATCTACTATATAGACACTCATTCATTCCTACGTTTGGAGGTCACCTCTTCGATTGATCAGCTCTTCAGACTTTGTCTTCTCTACCTGGTCATGCACTATTTCAGTGGGGGTTCCAGCAGTTACTTCTGACAGTGTTTGCAGCTTCATGCTTCAGAGATGCTATACATGCTCTTTCTTGTTCCTTTCTTTGAGACTTTCCCTAGATTGGAGGCTTTGTTTCCTTCATCTAGTTCATCTCTTTTTGGGGTAGAGTTTTTCCCACTGGGTTTTCCCTATGTCCCTACTTTACAGAGATTTCTTGTACTTGGGTACCTGATCAGGCCTTTGTTGCTGGGACCCTTCTTTCCTTCTTTCTGCAGTAATCTCCTAGGTTTTGCTTCTCCCTAAGCTTATCTTAAGGGGGGGTGTTAGAGTAATAGTCTTTTGGGTTATTAATTAAATCATTTTGATCTAATTACTAACTCACCTATTCACTCTAGTT
>MU225338.1:1335365-1352023 GCA_018584345.1 Thuja plicata | reverse complement strand
TCATTCTGAGATCATCAAACTTTCCTCTAAGGCTTTCTGCCTTGGCTCTCAGAACATTTGCATCACCTCCATGTACAAGTTTCAACTTGTCCCACATTGTCTTTGCATTTTTGCAATCTTTTACATCTTCAAATTCAACATCAGAGAGTGAGGCTGAAAGCTCTATAACCATGTAGTTATGTTCATGCTTTACTCTCAATTGATCCACTATTAATGGTCCTGTAGGAAAAACATATTCAGTTTCTAAGTATTGAGTAATATCATTGCCAATACCTGATAGGTGAAGCTTTATCCTGCTTTGCCATGAAGCAAAGTTGTCCTTGTTCAACTTGGGCACATCTCGTATATTCATCTTGTGATCTTTTACTTAGGTCTTGAAACCTTCCTTCTAAGCACACAAGCTCTGATACCAATTGTTAGTAATAACTGATAGGGTGGGGGGGGGTGAATCAGTGGCCTCAAAAATTTATCCAATTTAAACTTTAATCCATCAATTAATACTTCTCAAATTATTAAGTCCCAACAAGATGCATGCCTTTGAAATATTTGAAACAAATAACTGTTTGTCGGTTTACCTTGTCTATCCTGTTTCTCTTTGATAACTGATAAGCAGTAAACTGTATTTACCGATACTCAGTAAATATGCAGAGTATACTAGTCAATCCATAAATGCATATGTAGAATGTAAAACACTAAAGTAATTAACCATACACACATAACACAAGGATTTTAACATGGAAACCCTGTTAAGGGAAAAACCACTGGGACCGGTACCCCAAATTTTCACTCTTCTGAAGTGAGCCCTGTTAGGAGCCAACCCTGTTAAAGGTTACAAACACACTGTTAAGTGCGACCTTTTTAGAGGATTTTCAATACATAGGTTGTTACTAAGTATCTATCATCTACGCTACCATCCTTGAATCAGTCTCATGATTGTCAATAGGCTTGATGCAAAATCTTACTACCATCCTTGAATCAGCCTCCTTCTTAGACTGTCAATAGGCTTTAGGTAAGACCGGTGCTACTATTATGAGTCAACCTTTTGGTAATTTGTTAGGATATACCTCAATTACAAAATACTGTTAAGTCCTTCTCTGTTAAGAGACTTTAATGCTTCAATGATTAAACTGAAACAAAATGACCTATTTCTAATGCAATTGAATTGCTGATTTTCAAATCTATTTACTTACAATATCTTTCTGATCAATGTATCAATTTAATTCCTTTGTACTTAACTCTTTCTACTCTGTGATGCTATGGTTCACTATCCGTCAGTGTCTGCAGAATTCTTTAGCTCTCCCTCAGCTTGATTGATCAAGACTGCATGAAGTTAATCCTTCATCAGTTTCTCTTCAGCATCTTCTATCAGTTCACTCCCCCATGTATTTGATTTCTTCTCGACCACTTTTGGAATGAAATATGCTTGTCTCTTAAATAGACATGATTTTCCTTAATTCTAGGTTCTTTGATTCTTGATTCTTGATTCTTGGCATAAAAAACAATCCAACCAAATTGATTTATGGCTTTAAATCCTGATTTATCTCGTAGTTATCTTCTTGCCAACTGTACAAATCACTTACTTAACTGTGGTTGAATAAAAAAAATAAAACAACTAGTTAAGTCTATCCTTAGCCTCTGCCAGCTAGATATTTTGTCATTTTTTGATCTCTCTATTTCATTGGTCAATTCTGCAGTTCGTCGCTGGTGACAACTACCAGGTCCATCGGTGTCACTTCAGTTAACTACGGGATCTCCGTCCGTCGGGCATCATTGGATCTTTGTTCGTCAGGAAACACTATTTTTACCTCATCGGGTATCATGTGATTCTGCTTCATCGGGAAACACTGTCTTTACCTCATCAGGCATCACTGTGACTTTAATCTCTATCTTCACCGTTGGTGTGCACTCTACCAGTGTAGTCTGTCACTTAGTGAATACTAGACTTTTATGCATTGCTGGAAGCATAACCTTTGTTCCATTGGTTCTCTGAAGTCTTTGGCATGATCATACAGATGATATCAAGTTGACATCAATGACAATACAAACCATTAATTATTTTAATTTCTTGCATCATCTTCAACTTAATATAGTCAATCATTTAATCAGTTATATGTCATCATTTCTCTCAGTAGAATCTTCATTTTGAAATAGATTTGCAGTGTCATCTTCCTAGTAATGAGTATCATTCATTTGTTTGGCCAAATATTTCCTAGCTGTCAATGATTTCTTCAATTCTTGTCTTGCTATCTCAAGCTGATGTAATGCTAGCTGGATCTCAATCTTCAGATTCTTAATGACTTTTCCCAACTTATAAACCTCCATATCAAGATCTGTACTCACAATCTGATTCAAAGCTTTTATAGGTGAATTGTGCTCTGATACCAATTGTTGGAAGTACAAGAATGGGAAAGCAAGATATTGAGAGGGGGGGGGGTGAATTAGATATTCAAACTAAACCACTTAAAACAATTTATCCACATTTATGAATTTAACCTAACACTAGATAACATGCATAACATCAAATATGTAACTCATAACACAGAATTTTGGTAACCCAGAAACCCAAATAGGTAAAACTGGGGTGGGGATGATACCCACAAGATCTTCACTACTCTAGCAATAAAGTGTACCTGTTAGGGATACAAAATTTTGATTACAATATGCAATCTACCTGGTTAAAGGTGTATTCTGTTAAGAACTAAAGATCATTACAATCTACATTGTTAAAGGATTTCAACTTACAGTAAAGTAAGCACTCGGCTAAGAGATTTGAAATGGTCTGCTAAAGCCACTTTGTTAAGAGATTTAACCTAATACACCTATTAGAATGTTCCAAGTTGTGATCCTCCATTATGCACTTAGATGTTGATGATGGATCTTCTCTTTTCAATAACCTCTGTGATCTCTTAATCTGATATGTCTTTACTCTGCTTTTCATTGCTCTGTCATTTTGCTTGATCTAGGCTTCTTCTCAAAAATAACTTGCTGTTAATCTCTCATGAACATATAACCATTCTCTGTATATCTCTTTTCTCTCTACACACTCTATATTAGGGTTAGAATCCATCTTATTATATCTTTTCAGATCTGGCGGCAAGATCTAGATCAACGATCAAGATCTATTTTTTATACCTCCAATGCATTCTAATTTCTTGATTGGCTCCATGCCATGCATAGTATACAACAATTAAATGCAAAATTAACTCAGTAGACAGATATTAAATGTGTACAAATGTCAGCTAAGATCTCATACAAGTCGGCCTTAACTGATTATATCAAAGTTTGAGTTAATCCTGACAAGTATGCAAAAATTGTTCTGCTCGGCACAACACATCTCTGATGCTTGACACTTAATATTATACTCGGCTCGGCATTGATGTAACTTGGCAACTTAAAACTTACTCGGTAATGTTGCTTGGCCTTGAATGTTTAGCTCGGCCACAGTGATAACCAACTAAAACTGCCTAAGTAAATGACTAAGTGTGGGTCACTAATCATCAATAGAACTTTAGGGATTAACATGAATAACTAAATTAGTAGACAAATTATGATCAAAATCCAGAGTCAAAGTTGTCATGGCAATGATCACATTCCTTCACCTGGCTTTGTGACGACATCATTTAGTCCATAGGTATATATGTAATAATGCATTATAATTGACAAGTCAGTGGTTTGTTCTTATATTAATGGTTGTCTTATAAATTACCATACATGTACACTAGTTTAATGCTGGAGTATAACATCGACACCGCACATTGAAGGATGTGGTGGCACCTTCACAGAGGTATCATTTATTAATTAGTGGGGTTGTAAAATATTATAGGTATTCTTGATAACTACATAATACTCTTGTTGTTTCATTATCAATTATTGACATCAGAGACTCCTCCTTTTGTTCGTGATAGTTTTAATCATGGCGTAGCTGCAGCTATAGCTAGTTTTGATGCATTGACCGAGGTATGAAAGAGATTACTTAATTAGAATTATTATTTTAATAGTTTGTATTGAAATTTTTAATGATATCAATGTATGTATTTTGAATATTATTTTGATCATTGTTGTAGGGACTCATTACTCCATATCATTAGCGTGCCCCTTGGGTGGATGTACATAGCGAATATTTGGCAACGGTAAGAAAATATTCTATTTTATGTCATCCTATAGTTAAATTCCTATGTATATTAGTTATTGATGTTTATACTTGTTATTTTATCAGCTCGAGCTGGAGAAGAGTCTAGACATGAGGACTAGTGAGCGCACTCGGAAGATTACTGCATCTCCATCGACGCAACGATCGAAGACAACACAGGATTTGTTTTCTTCCCCTTCCAAGAAATGACTAGATTAGGGATAATAATTATACGCCAATATAGCATTACTAGACATATTTTTTGTATATTGTATAAGTGACATGTTCTATATCCATTTGGCTTTCACGATGCCAATTTAACTTTATTGGACATATTTGATCCATGACATTATTGGACATATATATTTGTCTTCATGCTCTATGAATATATCACATGTATTGATGTAGACTACTTTATGTTTACATGGATGTCTTATGCTTTGTAAATTTCTTATGTCTTATATTATTCTTTCACGTGTATCTATGTATATTGTTATTGAATGATTCATACTTAATGAGAATATGCATGTTTCATTTCATAAACCTAGACTCATAATTTTAATTCCAACACCTTAATGAAATGATAATAGTTCATATAAGATCAAAAATATCAAGCCTACCCAATTTTAGTCCTATTGGAGCATTTTGACCACTTGGACCTATTTAGGGCACTACAAGAACATTAAGGGATGCACTAGTACATTGTGGTCCTGAATGTTTGAATGAGTTGTGAAGCATAAAAAGGTTATTCTTGGCATTTACACGTCAAATTAAAGGTGTTAGCAGAGATGGTTCGATGCCATAATGAGTGGTTCTCAAGATATGCAATATGTTAGCTTTCAACCGCACAACATTGCAAGTTTTTGCATCAATTGAGATTAGGTTAGCAAATGAAAATGGAAGTGAATATCCAAAATCTAAGATAGGTTATCACAGGCCTCTATGACAGAGTCCTATATCACTTGATGGCTCATCAATACCCCTCGGGAGATCCAAGAAATGTACTCTTGAATATCAATAATTTTGTTGTCTGGTGCACCTTGAGGGACACTTGGCTCCATAGCGGTCAATAATGATCGAGCCTCTTTGCCTCTATGACAGGGTCATTTCTAGAATTCACCCGACATTCCAAAGCTATTGGTGGAGATGGTTTGATGCCACAACAAGCAGTTTTCAAGATATGCAATGTGTCATCTTTCAATTGCGCGACATTGTAAGTGTTCACATAAACTAAGATTGGGTCAAAAAATGAAAATGAAAGTGAATATCTAAAATCCAAGATAGGTTATCATAGGCCTCTATGAAATAGTCCTATAGCACTTGACATCTTTTCAATACCCCTCTGGTGCTCCGAGAAATGGACTCCTGAATATCGACAATTTTGTTGCCTAGTGCACCTTGAGGGACACTTGGCTCCATAGCGGTTGACAATGTTTGAGCATTTTATCCTCTGTGATAGGGTCATTCCTAGAATTCACTTGACATTCTAGAGTTGTTGGTGGAGACGGTTTGATGCCATGATGAGTGATTGTCAAGATATGCAACGCGTCAGCTTTCAAATGTGCAACATTGCAAGTTTTTGCATCAACCGAGATTGGGTCAGAAAATGAAAATGGAAGTGAACCTACAAAATTTGAGATAGGTTATTGTAGGCCTCTGTGACATGATATTGTAGCACTTGATGGCTTGTTGATACCCCTTGGGAGCTCTAAGAAACGTACTCCTAAATATCCACAATTTTGTTGCCTAGTGCACCTTGAGGGACACTTGGCTCCATAGCGGTTGAAAATGTTCGAGCCTCTCCACCTCCATGATAGGGTCATTCCTAGCATTCACCTAGCATTTCATAGCTATTGGCGGAGATGTTTTGATGCCATGATGAGCGGTTTTCAAGATATGCAATGTGTCAGCTTTCAAATGCGCAACATTGCAAGTTTTTGCATCAACCGAGATTGAGTTGGAAAATGAAAATGAAAGAGAATATATGAAATCCAAGATAGGTTATCATAGGCCTTTGTGACACGGTCTTGTAGCACTTGATAAATTTTTGATACCCCTCAGGAGCTCTAAGAAATGGACTCCTGAATATCGATAATTTTGTTGCCTGGTGCACCTTGAGGGACACTTGGCTCCATAGCGGTTGACAACGTTCGAGTCTCTTCACCTTTGTGACAAGGTCATTCCTAGCATTCACCTGACATTCTGGAGCTGTTGGTGGAGACGGTTTGATGCCACAATGAGCAATTTTCAAGATATGCAATGTGTCAGCTTTCAACTACGCAACATTGCAAGTTTTTGCATCAACTGAGATTGGGTCAGAAAATAAAAAAGGAAGTGAATCTCCAAAGTTTGAGATAGATTATCATAAGCCTCTATGAGATAGTCCTATAGAACTTGACAACTCATTGATAGCCCTCGGGAGCTCCGAGAAATAGACTCCTGAATATCGCAATTTTGTTGCCTGGTGCACCTTGAGGGACACTTGGCTCCATAGCAGTCAAAAATGTTTGAGCCTCTTTTCCTCCATGAAAGGATTGTTCCTAGCATTCACCTAGCATTCTAAAGCTGTTGGCAGAGATAGTTTGCTGCCACGACGAGCGGTTTTTAAGATATGCAATGTTTCAGCTTTCAACTGTGCAACATTGCAAGTTTTTGCATCAACCGAGATTGGGTCAGAAAATGAAAATAGAAGTGAATCTACAAAATACAAGATAGGTTATCATAGACCTCTATGACATGGTCCTGTAGCACTTGACATCTAATTGATACCCCTCAGGAGCTCCGAGAAATGGACTCCTGAATATCAACAATTTTGTTGCCTGGTGCACCTTGATGGACACTTGGCTCCATAGTGGTCGACAATGTTTGAGCCTCTTTTCCTCCATAAAAGGGTAATTCCTATCATTTGACTTCCATTCCAGAGCTATTGGTGGAGATGGTTCAATGCCACGATGAGTGGTTTTCAAGATATGCAATGTTTCAGCTTTCAACTATGCAACATTACAAGTTTTTGCATCAATCGAGATTGGGTCGGCAAATGAAAACATAAGAGAATCTCCAAAATCTGAGATAGGTTATCGTAGGCATCCATGATATGGTCCTGTAGCACTTAATGGCTCATCGATACCCCTCGATATCTCTGAGAAATGGATTCTTGAATATCGGCAATTTTGTTGCCTGGTGCACCTTGTTGGCTAAAAATTTTGTAAGCTACTAAGACTACACCTTACAAAATTGTAATTTTAGGCAATGGTATCATGAGATAAATCTCTTCTCTCAGAAATAGGGGAGGATCCCTTCTTACCATAGGTGGCTTCAGCAGGATTTCAATTGAAATTGAATAAGGGTGATACTTCTAATCCTTTCCTCTTTCTTTAAGAAAAGATTCACAAATAAAGACAACTTATTAACTCTACAAAGATCACCTACTGCTACGATAATACTGGTGACTTAGAAATTGACGTAAGAACAAATCCTAAGGCAGTAGTTATAAATATATTTGTGAAATTAAAACAAGGACCCAAAGTCTCTTGCAATTAATCCTATTTTGAGATAATAAGAACTAGTAGTGAGGCTCAAAGTCTCTCACTAATAATTCTGAAAATAAAAGAAAAATACTCAAAATTGAAGCTAAAAGTCTTCAATTCCCAGTATTCACAGTCACTACTATTATAGCAATCCCCCTGCTATAGCTCAAAGTCTCTCAAAAGGTGAATTGAAACCTCCAATGATTCACACAAGTTTAGCTTATGAAATGAACTCAAGAATGATTGAACAATGCAACATAAGAACACACCATTCAATCCCAAGATTCACAACACAAAGTTTGGAAAATCTTGTTACTTTTATTCACTTTTGACAATCCATACAATGAACCACAAAGTTTTCACCACACAAGTTCTCAAGTATAGCCTTCCTTGCTAAAACAAAAGATGAAACTATTTACAGTGAGCTCTCTCCTTTATATATGAAAACAAAAGAGAGAAAAGTGGAGAGAAAAGGGGAAACCCTTAACCACTTTGAATTATTCAAACCTTATCCCTAACTAACTAACTTTGACTTATTTAATGTTGCAGGACCTAATGTACTTGCAACATGATTACATGAGACTACTTTACATATTATTGTGTAATCTGTTAAAGTTTCTATACTTTTACAAAATGCATAAGGAAAGAATCTAAGTGTTTGACAAGACACAACATCTATTTGCATCATCCTTTGTCGGTCTTTATGCTTCTACAAGATGCCTGATGAGTGATGTGTTCTGGTTTGGTGAAAGCATCTTGAATCGAAGTATGAACCTACACCCTTGATTATTCTACATCATAGTGGTGATTGCTGGGAAGCATCTTTGTTTCTCTCTTTTTCAGTCTTGAAAGCATTCTATATGATCATTATTCAACACTTTTCACCTCCTTGTCTGGCTCCATCATATGGTTTCTCCTACTTCATATGCCTCTGCAACCATGGGATTTGTAATCCAGTCTTTGAAACTTAATCACATGTTGGAAACAACACCATATGCCGAGTTGAGAAGAACCAAGTTTGAGGAAGATCACTTCTTTCATTTGCAACAGTATGGGGAGTACTTTGCTTCTTACAAAATGAACCTTCATTTATTTGAGGTCATAAAAGGACACAAAAAGGTGGGCTTTTTTGACGGTTTTGTATGTTGGAAAACTGGACTTCTTCTTTGATATGTAAGTATGAAAATTATGAAAGAAGTGAGATTTTCAATCCATAATGTCTATAGGGAAGAACTTAGTATTTTGGAGGTGTTGTACGTATGTGGACAACAAGCTTGGAGTTTTGATATATGGAAGGTGTATATGGGTAAGTGTTCAATACGCAAGGTGGGGTATTTTTAGAATCATTTGCAACTCATGAACATACATGCTATGTGCATAGTGGGATTTTTGGAAGCATTTACACATTTTGGACAACAAGTCCAAACAGATGTGAAAAGAATTTTCACACATGAATATGTCATGCGCATGATAAAATTTTGTGAACACTTACATATGAGGTCAAACAGTGAGTTTTTTTAGCTTCTTTGCATATGGGGCATCAACTTATGAAAGTGGATATTTTGGAAAATAGCACATGTATGAACTTGAATTGGATTTGTTTCATTCTTCACCATAGAATGGGGTTTTTAATCCCGACTATATATGCAAGTAAGATGAAATTCTTGCATATGCATCTTGAGAATAGAAGATAGAAGCAGAAGAAACATGAATTTAATCTTATGTAAATCAAAAAGTGAAAGCTTTACATGTAAGTTAAATAACTTGGGAAGAAAAACACGGAAAAGACTTAGAAATAAATTACCTCAATCATCAAGATGAAATCTCTCAAAATATTGAGCCAAATCTGAAATAAATCCAATAGATTTTTGGATTTAGGAAAGATTGGATGGAAAGAGTATATATAGATCACATTCCTAGTCTCTTTCCTCCAATTTTGGACAGTCAATATACATATACAGCCAAGTGGGAAAGAATGAGAGATTAAATGCAAAGAAATAGAAACCATTTTGACTATTTCTTTTGTATATGCAATGAGGAAGAAAAACGTCTAGGGCATAAATCTCAGCAAAAATGATAAAATAAATTCACAAAAAGAACAAAGAACTCACCAAAATCAGTTCATAGGCCGAGAAAAAGACTGAAAATGTTCAAAACCCTCATTCCATGAAACATTTTTGAAGAAGAAACAATCAAAGCGAACTATTTTGATGACATTACACATGCTTTGTGTATGCAAACAACTCATGCAATGTTCCCAAAAATTGACGTCATAAGGAAAAGCAGCCAAAACATGCTTTGTAGATGCAAAGACATATATGTAATGCCTCCTAAATTTGACGCCCTTGAAAGACTATTAAAAATGTTGTTTTAAAAACATATTTGCATATGTTACTCCCTTCAAAATCGACACCCTTGGAAGACTATTAAAAACATTGTTTTAAGAGCTACTTGAACAAAAGGAAACATATGTAATGGTCTCAAAAATCGATGCCCTTGGGAAAAAGGCAAAGGAAAGTTAAAACACGTACTTTATAACATTTGTAATGCTCCCTAAAATCGACGTCCTTGGGAGTTTATTAAAAATGTTGTTTTCAAAGGATTTTGCATATGTTATGAAAACATGTAATGCTCCCAAAAATTGACGTCATGAGAAGGATAGAGAAATAAAGAAGTAAATACGCACTTTTGGAGTGCATTTACATATCCTTTAAAACATGACTTCTATAACGAAAAAGCCACTGGGAGAGTTTTAAATACGTTGTTTGGACATGCAATTGCATATAAAAACAACACCCATAAGGATTAAATACGCTCTTTAGAGGTTCAACTGCATATGTTCAAAATACATAGAATATATATGTAGTTACAATTAAAAACAATGTATTTAATAAGAAAAAGACTTAGAGGTGAGTTTTAAAAAGTGTTTTGCACATTGATGATATGTTTTGCACATTGATGATATGCAATGAAGAATAAAAACCACACCTTTAATACTTAAGTCTTTAATTTTGAATTAATTTAATATATAACTATAGTGTTTTAATAAATTAACATGAAATTAGACTATTTTAAAGCAAATTTCATAAAAAAAATATTAAAAACTATAGTCAAATCAACTCGGAATGAGTTGAAATTTGAAAATGGACTATAAAATCCACTTAATATATCAAATATAATTCAAACTCGTGCAATTGACTTTGAAAACCCCACCTTTTAAGGATTTTTAAAGAATATGTAGTCAGCCTGAAAAACCCCACCTTTTACATCATAACTTGAGTTATACTATTCCGTTTGATGTCTAAGTTAGCTCGAAATGAGCGTATTTCAAAGGGCTATCGACTTGAGGGAAAATCAAGATTAAAAATTACAAATAAGAAAGAGAAAAACAAAGAAAATGACTTAAGAATGCATGAAACATGTGTTACAAAGAATTTTTCAGAGATGACGAATTATCTCTATTAACACTTTATCCAGAACGTTCAAATCATGGAGGATACTACTATGAATTGACAAGAAAATTCCGTAGGGTTGCCACAATTTTGTGATCTCAAAATTGAGGACAACACACCTTGAGGGACACTTGGCTCCATAGTGGTCAGCAATGTTTGATCCTCTTCGCCTCCATGATAGGGTCATTTTGAGCATTCACCCGACATTCCAGAGCTGTTGGTGGAGATGGTTCGATGCCATGATGAGCGATTTTTAAGATATGCAATATGTCAGCTTTCAACTGCGTAACATTGAAAGTTTTTGCATCAACCGAGATTGGGTTGGAAAATGAAAATGGAAGAAAATCTCCAAAATCCAAGATAGGCTATTGCTGGCCTCCATAACATGGTCCTGTATCACTTGACGGCTTGTTGATACCCCTCGGGAGCTCTGAGAAATAGACTCTTGAATATCAAAAATTTTGTTGCCTAGTGCACCTTGAGGGACACTTGGCTCCATAGTGGTTGAAAATGTTCGAGCCTCTTTGCCTCTATGATAGGGTCATTCCTAGAATTCACTCAGCATTCTAGAGCTATTTGCGGAGATGGTTCGATGCCACGATGAGTGGTTTTCAAGATATGCAATGTGTTAGCTTTCAACTGCGCAACATTGCAAGTTTTTGCATCAACCGAGATTGGGTCAAAAAATGAAAACAAAAGAGAATATCCAAAATTTGAGATAGGTTATCATAGGCCTCTATGACATGGTCCTGTAGAACTTAATAGATTTTGGATAACCCTCATGAGGTCTGAGAAACCGACTCTTGAATATCGACAATTTTGTTGCCTGGTGCACCTTGAGGGACACTTGGCTCCATAGCGGTCGACAATGTTTGAGCCTCTTCGCCTTCATGAAAGGGTCATTCCTAAAATTCAACTAACATTCCAGAGCTATTGGAAGAGATGGTTCAATTCCATGATGAGTGGTTTTCAAGATATGCAATGTGTCAGCTTTCAACTACGCAACATTGCAAGTTTTTGCATCAACCGAGATTGGGTTGGCAAATGAAAACAGATGCGAATCTCAAAAATATGAGATAGGTTATCGCATGCCTTCATGACATAGTCCTGTAGCACTTGATGTCTCATCAATACCCCTCGTGAGCTCTGAGAAAGGAACTCCTGAATATCAGCAATTTTGTTTCCTGGTGCACCTTGAGGGACACTTGGCTCCATAGCAGTCGACAACATTTGAGCCTCTTCGCCTCCATGACAAGGTCATTCCTAGAGTTCACCTGGTATTCTAGAGCTGTTGGTGGAGATGGTTTGATGCCACGACAAGCATTTTTTATTATTTTTAAATGATTTAAATGTGCGATTTGATAGTTTAAATGATTATTTTGTAAATACATATATACAAAGAATGTGCTAGCATGAAACATGACAATAAGCTTAACATATATTTCTAGAATTCATTTTGTGAATATATTTTTTTTAATTAATTATGAAAAATATGTTTACAACTCAGCTCATTAGGAGCACCAGGAGGAAAGAGCTGAGAAGAGAAAACCTCTGGTATTGCCCCAAAAAATAGAAGAGAAAATTTGTTATTAAATATTACAAACTTCCCATTATACATACGGGGTAATGCATGAGAAATTTATAGTCCACCTAATGTGGATTCAAGGGAATTAATTCCTCTACTAATATACATGTTATATATGCACATGCATTCAACTAGATTCAACATTACAACAGTTTGGATTCACTTTTAGTCTAATGAACCAGCCGGATCTTCCCTACCCTTTATTGTCTCAAGTATTGCCTCGTGGTCTGACTCGCGAACCTTCCAAAGAGTTTTATTGTGTGGTTTTCTTCTAGATTTGGTCAAATGGACATTTGATGCAACAACAAGGTTGGAATAATGAATAATCTTCCCGTGTGTCTCCCAATCCTTGAACAACCACAACCTAGGGTTCTTCATACAATACCGTCTAAGTCATGTACCAGTTACAACCACTGCTCCTGTAGGGTATTTTAATCCTTCATCATCTGTAACTGAGTGATCCAATTTATTTTTGGCCTCAACACAATGACACAAATAATAATCTAACCTTTGTCATTGTCTTCAGGTGCAATAACAAAAAAATCATGGTCTGCAATGATAGAAGCATAGCAAGGAGATTAATTTAATGAATACTTACAAAAAAGTACTAAATTTGAGACTATTTGTGAGTTGACAATTTACCTGGTTGCACTAGATCAGACAAACGGTCAAAGTCAATGGATGATTCCATTTGTGTCAGTTGTACTACTGTTGGGGGATGATAGGATTCAAGTGGGATCAAAATTCATGTAGACCATTCGTCGACCCATTCCTTTGACTCACACCCATCCCAATCTTCATCTACACATGATGAACAAAAGCATGCCATATGTCATGTGTGGATGATACATGAACTTGCATTAAAGCTTCTAAAAGAGTTTAACTCACTTGATCCTGTTAATGTACAACAATCCTCGT
Organism: Thuja plicata; assembly: GCA_018584345.1. Classification (NCBI taxonomy): domain Eukaryota; kingdom Viridiplantae; phylum Streptophyta; class Pinopsida; order Cupressales; family Cupressaceae; genus Thuja; species Thuja plicata. The sequence goes on along the minus strand of MU225338.1, from coordinate 1,338,412 downwards.
ATGCTACAATGTTAGTTTCATCCATCAACCAAAAAATATACGAACCATAGACTCACCTTCATTACCTGGACCCATTGTAGCATTACACCACTAGATGATACATCTCGCATCTGACAATATTTCTTGTTCTTTGTACTTTAATTCTTCACACGCTAAGACCCTTTTATACATGCACCTACACCATCATTCTCTCCCTTTCCATGACCGAACTCTGTAAAATTCTACATATATTGAATACCAGTGTTTGTATGCATCCTGCTCAACCAATAAAACATCCAAGAATTCTTGAATTGCGATGCACAATTGTCTGACCATATGATGTGTTGACAATATGATATGCTCCTATTACTCAAATCACCATAAAATAGATGAAAGAATCCATGTACAAACTCTGTAGAATGCGAATGATCATCGCTTATGTAAAAATGATACTCCCTCAATATCTTCATGTTCTCCTCTATACTGTCAAGTGAATGCATAAATGCTATATGAACAAATATAGCAACTTGTTAAGAGCTATAATACTTTTCTTGCACCTTGTTTTATGGTTGTAGAGTGTAGTTCTCTGTGGAGTCGACAACTGAAACAATGGTATCAAGTGGGAATGTGTCCTTGCACAACTTGAATTGTATATCCAACCATCGAGCTCTATGTGTATGCCTTGCATACTCATACACAATCTTATCACAAAAAATACTCATGAACTGATACACTAGAATCTTTTCAATTACTAAATCACATCTTTTAGCCTCCTTTCCATCTTTTATAGCATATGTGACTGTCTTATATTTTCCAAAATCCACTTTTTCATTCCCAATTGCATGTGTACTCTCCATATGTTGACGAATTGGAAAATGTTGCAAACCACCACAATCTATGCATGTACCATTCAAGCATGCGAGCTTGTAAAATTGTTGACCATCCGCTCTTTCACATAAAATTGTAGTAATTAATTCCCTTGAAGATGTAGGTGGGTCATTTATGTTACAATCCTGCAAAACATTGTTAAAATGCAAATCTACACATATATGCTTATAAACATCAAAATGGTTAGAAAATTTAATATGTACCCTACAACAAAAATTTGTGAGTGTGTGATTTATCTTCACATAAACATGTTTAGCCATTTCAAAATATCTTTGACTAACTTTAAATTGAAGATACGCATGTATAAATTTTGCAAAGAATTGTGTCTGAGTTGAATCCAAAAAATGTTTCGGATGTGGAATGCGGATTCGACTACCAATCCTCCTTCTTACAACATCTCATTGATTGGGAGATACTCGTGTGTTATTCTTACAAAAGTCTTCAATCATAGATTTTAAAGCTTCAAAAATTGATTTATCCTTCTGCGGTAGTCTACCAGTCGAAAATGCCCATAACTCATTGTTATTTGGATCTTCCACTCTTTGACATCTTCCCACAGCTCTCATTAGATACTTTGTACTTATTTTCAAATGCTTTTCTTGTCTTTCTAATGAGTCAAAATTTCTTCATTTGAGTGCTTACTATTGTTGATGTAAGTACATGTCATGTGACATTACTATCTTTTGTGCGTGATGTAGATCCCACACTCTCATATGTAGTCATTAGAATCTTTACAATAGATTTTTCACTTGACTCATCCATCATTCTTAGCCCAAGAGTCTTCATGATGGGCCTAAATTTTAGATTTCTCATCATTTGAATAAATAGTTGACATCTTCCTGTCACATTTAAATTCTCAAAAAATAATCTCCAAATACGGATAGCATATCTTTGACAAGTACGCTTGGGAATCTTGTCAGGCATTTATTTCAAAATGTTAGTATCAATATTGAAATCAAGTATTTTGGCTTTCTGTAAAATATTCTAGGAGGTGTTTTCAACTATTGAGTGGCTCAACATTACGAACATCAACAACATTATGTGTCAATTGTGTACCTTCAACTGGAGATGACGTGCATTTAAATTGAGATGTGAAAGATGGATCCTCACCAACTTGAGATGTTAATGGTGTGCCTTCAACATTACACGATGTTGTGTGTACACCTTCGGATGTAGATAATGGTGTGCCTTCAACATGACACGATGTTGTGCCTACACCTTAAGATGTCGATAATGGTGTGCCTTGAACATGATACAATGGTGTGCCTTCAAGATGATACAAGGGTGTGTCTCCAACATTGGATGGTGGTGTCTCTTCAACTTGGGAACTCATAGATGATGTTCCCACATCTTCATAATTCAATTGTCTTGTTGCACACAAGTTTCTCATTCGTTGCCTTTTTGTTTCCAATTCCAATTCTCTCTTATTTTCTATTGATGTTTCATGTTCCTCATCCAAAGGCAAATCTTCTTCTATGGTATGCAATTTTTTGTGTTCCCAAAGTTGTCTCATTCTTTCCCTTTTCTTCTCTTTGTCTCTTTCATGTTCTTCTAGTGTTAGAGTCTTTGCTCATTTCCTTGGCATGATGATGATTTCTACATATGAATTCATTACAATTTTCAAATTATTATATTAATCTAAGACAAGAAGTAAAACTTTATAATATCAATCTAAATTATATTAACTCAAAATATAATAGAAATGTATGATAAATTATAATATAAATCTTTTACAGTATGTTAAATTATTTCTTCAACAAATCCATATCATAGCAATTATAAAAAAAAAGACTCTTTATTCACAATTCACATGTAAAAATAAAAAAACTTACCTCAATGGATCAATTTTGGTGAAGAATGATGGACTTTCATTCTTTGATGTTGACTTTTGAACAAAAATGTGTTGCAAATTGATAGAATATACTTCTTTGTGATCTTCAACACCATGAAAAGCAAATATTTGTCGAGTAGACTGTAAAAAATAGACAGTAACAGTTAAAATTGGGCCTCTTTCACGTGTTTCTTACCTTTATTACCATTTTTTTGTGTTTTTACATAGGGTGTATGCCCTATGTTAGACACACAAAATCACAAAGATAGATAGATAGATAGATAGAGAGAGAGAGAGAGAGAGAGAGAGAGAGAGAGAGAGAGAGAGAGAGAGAGAGAGAGAGAGTGTG
>MU225338.1:1292109-1309314 GCA_018584345.1 Thuja plicata | reverse complement strand
TTTGGAGAAGTAAATGTAATGCAAAGATGGGATGATCCGTTGGATCTGACCTAACCTAAGATCTACGATCTTGTTTAAGCGGAAAAAGATTTATCTGACCTAGACAGAGAGGTATATGATAACCTCAAGGGGTTATTCATGATATGTGATAGAGTGGATGTGTATGCAAGAGGATTGCATAGTTGATTTACTGTTTGGCATGATCTAGGAGAGAAGGTAGAATACAAAAGAAAAAAGTTGCTTGTGTGATTGCTTGACGGATTTCCAAGCAGATTAGAAGGTTGAAATGATAATACAGGATATCCAATAAGTTAACATCAGATTTGAAATTGGATTTGAATTGCAAAGTAACTTCTATGTATCAGATCACAAACTGCTGATTACTTTCTTACCATTGTATCAGTTAAATCCTTTAACAAGGTTGACTTAACAGTCATTTGTATAAATCCTCTAACAAGGTGACATTCAGATTGGAATGTTCTAAGTCCTCTAACAAGGCCACTCCTGACAAGGTGATTAAATCCTTTAACCAGGTCACACCTAGCAGTGTGTTATTGTAACCTTTAACAAGGTTGGCTCCTCACAGGGCATCACTTCAGAAGAGTGAAAACTTGGTAGCATGTTACTTGTGGTCTTTCCCATATTGGGTTTCCACGTTAAATACTTGTGTCAACTTGTGTGAATGCTTATGGTTTGCTTTACTGTTATGTTTCTACAAGCTAAATTCAATTGACAGTAAACTGCATGATTAAAGTTGTTGACTTATGCTACTACTACCGAGTAGATCTGAAATACAGAAAGTTTTTATTTGCTACATCTAGACCTAAGGATAACTGATTCACCCCTCCCCTCTCAGTTATTCTAAATTCATTCTAACATTACCAAGGTATGATACATTCTATTTTTTTAGGTCTAACCTTTTCTATACAATAGCACACTTTCATTTCATTTCAAGGTTGAGTCCAGATAGGTTTTGACTAAGGAAAATCCCTCTATCCAATGTGCTTCCTTGATTTTTGTGTGTAGGTATATATAGTCCGAATGTCGGGAGTTGATCTAGAAAGTACAGGTTCTGTTAGGAGGTTTGCAACTAAAATCAGGAAAAAATCATAGGAACAAAATGCCTCAGTATTTTTTTTCCTAACAAAATAGCTTCAGATTTAGTCAGCATGTCAGTACTATTTTCATATTTCCATTTCTATTTCTTGCACGTTCTTCTATTTTTCGTTAGTCTATATTTTTGTGAAACTACTTATTTTAGTCATTTATCTCTTATCATTAGATTAATTCCCCAAAACCACTTCATTCATTATCAAAACAATGAAGAATCGTTACACTCAATTAGTGCTTATGTCCTACTTGAGCCTATTGGGTCATCTTCTTTATGATTTTGCATTAGGAAAATAAAAGGGAGTACCATCCTACCCTCTTCACTTTTCTTATTGCACATATACAATCCTTTAATCCCTCCAACTAATGATTCTAACTAGCCTTATGCTCATTGTTAGGAATATTCCTTCCTCCCAAAAGGAAAAACCTTTTTATAGTTAAATATCTAGGATCAAATCCTATCAGGAATGATATCTTATAGATTGGGTATAATTATTACATTCTTGTGTGTATCATTTAGTTATTTCATAGAATCAACTCATGACCACCTTCTCTTAAATTGTGACTTTGCATAGAGGTGTTGGAATAAGTTATAATAACTTTTAGATTGGTGTTTTCCCTTGAACAATAGCCTACTATTTAAATTCCAAGGTTGGCCTCTCTTGTACATATTCTCAGATTTTGTTAGCATCTAGGAGAGTACTGCTTCAATTCTAATCTAGAGTTTATAGATGGAACAAAAAAGTATCTAATTTTTAGAAAATTAAGTTCCTCTTCGTAGAAAGTGATTAACTCCATAGAAACATCCATCTCAAAAATATCCATGATTTTAGTTCTTAAAAACCCCAATTCCTCACATGCTCTAAGTTCCTAGGATGGTAAACTAGATTGAAAAAGTTGTCTCTTGTAACCCCCGCCTTTCTAAGGATCCACTAAATATTATTAGAAGACACTTAAAAGAGCCTCTGCTAAATATTTTCCCCCTCCCATAAATGAATTAAAACTTAAATTTGATAGGTTTCTAGGCCCCTCAAGAATTGAGGTTTTTATTTGGAATATAGACAGAAAGATTCTTTACATAGTGAATTTTTTTTTTCTGATGGTACAAATAACAAAAAAAAAATTGAAGCTTTGAATTTGGTCTTCGATCATGCTTTGAAATTAAAAATCTAGGACATAATATTTGAAGGGGACTAAATGTTGGTTTACAATGCATTCATTAACAAAAAATGCATTTCATAAAATCTTAACTACTTGCTAGATCACATTTTGATTAAACTATAAAGCTTTAATTTTTATGAACTAATCTTCTTGCTGATTTGCTTGCTGACAAAGGCGTGGAAGGGAATGCTCAGTTTTAAATGAGTTTCAATATTTTTATATACCCTCTATTAAAGCATAACTCTCAACCAACACTTCTTTTCTTAATTTTCTTTTTACCATAGTTTGCTCTTTCTCTTGGTTTTCCTTTAATTACTACTCCTAGATCTTAGTTCTATTTCATTTGGTTTTCTCTGTTATTGGAATTATTTGTCTCTATTTTTTTTCTCTTTATTAATTTTCTTTTGACCATAGTATGTGATTCTCTTAATTTTCCTTTAATTGCTACTCCTAGATCTTAGCTCTATTTCTTTTGGTTTTCTCTTTTATTAGCATCATTTGTTTCCAGTGTTTTTCTCTTTCTATGGATTGCAGTACCATTTTTTATCCATGAGTTAGATCCTTAATCTCATTTTCTTCTTTAGTTTAGCCGATTCCTGGGAATTTATTTATTTTCTATTCAAGATTCTATCCCAATGGCTCTTTGTACTATTAATTTTTAATTTTTAATTTTTGATGTTTCTACCTTTTGGTCTTTTTGATGGGTGTTGGGATCCTTTTTGTATCTTTGATCACTCCTTTAACATCCTTGTTGGAGAAAATTTGCTTCTCCTACCCAATCCTAATGACTTTGAGGCTTCCAATTACTTCTACTAAGTGAAATGGTACATTTCATGACATGAATCCCCCTCCCCACTTGTGAGTACATATATATGTTTTTATCTCTCAATTTATTCTTATTTCTACTAACACCACTCTCAAGGTACCTTGACATGGTGCATATATATGGCTTAGATATCTAAAAATTACATATCTTAGTTGGTAGATTTATTGCAAGGATCATTGGCATAGTGATTTGACTTGTGTTTATTGAACACATCTCCCTTAGATATTTGAGACAAACAACATGATAAGTTAACATTATTGGAAAAAAATTATTTCTTTGTTCATTTTTATAATTAAATACCTAGTCATTCCTTTTTCTTCAATGGAAAAATAAATAGAATTAGAAAGGAGAGTTCTACAATAATAACAAAGCTAGGGTCCTTAGGAATTTATCCTATGGACAAAAAAATCACTAAGATAGAAAGTTGATTATCTTGGCGAGAGAAATTCCTAAGACAACAATAGTTTATGATCAAATTGGTTTGTTAGGAGTTACAATTGATTTGGGAACAAACCTTGGACTTTAAAGAAAGGGTAGTTTAGGAAGAATGATTAGAGGGTTCTTCTTCCTTACTCTAGGTCTTGTGTAGTGTGGCATTAAGTTGTTTATTTGTATGGTTTTGGAGTGCAATATTCAAAGGAAGAATTACTTCATACATTCCCTCCTTAGAAAACCTTATTCTCTCTTATTTTATGGCTTCATTTACCACTTTTATATGATGATATTGAAAGAGGAGGCAAGGGGATGTTGTTATAGGGAAGGGTACTCCCAAGATGCTAGCACAAAATAGTTAGGAAAAAGCACAACATTGAATGTTTGTGGTCATATGGCTACAATGATCATAGATGAGGCTTCTCAAGAGAATGAAGAAGTGGAACACTCACTTATGGAGGATCAAAATCAAAAAAATATCAAGTAAAATCTTGGAATTTGTTTCTCTGCAATGATGTTGTGGTTTCTATTGCAAAATGTCAGCATAGATCAATTATTTTATTCTTCTTAAGATGGTTTCTAGTTGAATATAAATTATGTAAATAGATAAAGCTTAATTGGGAAAGTAGAGAGTGGAAAATCTAATCCTTGAGAGGTTTAGGAATGGATCATGTATTTCACAAGTTTACAAATGATTAACATACACAGGTTGTGCTTTAATATGGAACATGGGTAATTTGAGGACAAATTTTCTACCTAAAATCATGGACACTAGATTTCCATTCTAAAGGTCCTTCCAAGTCTCAATACCCTATGTGGGTGGAGCTTCCTTATTTAAATTTGGCCTTTATACCCTTTTGAGAGAAATTGTTTCCCACTTGGAGAGATTTATCTGGTGCAAGAAAAATTCTAATAAGTTATCTATCCTAAGAGTGCACCAGAGAGTTTGTGTTGAGATGGACTTGAAATTTTAGCTGGTTGAAAATATCAATCTTATTGGACCTGTATTTGAGGTCAAATAGCCTTTAGTTTACCTTAACAAGCCTAATGCTTGTTTTTATTGTAGATAAGAAAATCACCTCATAAGAGAATGCCCTATTAGAATGAATTTAGAATAACTGAGAGGGGGGGTGAATCAGTTATCCTTAGGTCTAGATGTACCCATTTAAACTTTATACCAATTTGAATAACTCAGATCTACTCGACAACAGTAACATAAAACAACAAAATACATACGCAGTTTACTGTTCACATGTAATCAACTTGTAGAAACTTAACAGTAAAAAACAACATAAACATTCAAACAAGTTGACACCAATATTTAACATGGAAACCCAATATGGGAAAAACCACCAATAACATGCTATCAACTTTTCACTCTTCTGAAGTGAGCTTTGTTAGGAGCCAACCCTGTTAAAGGTTACAAAACACATTGCTAAATGTGACCTAGTTAAAGGATTTAATCACCCTATCAGGAGTGGCCTTGTTAGAGGACTTAGAACATTCCACCTAAATGTCACCTTGCTAAAAGGATTTATACAGTGATTGTTAGGTCAACTTGGTTAAAGGATTTTGACTGATACAATGGTTAGAAAGTAATCAGCAGGTGTGATCTGATACATACAACTTACTTTGAAAATCCAGATCTAATTCAGCTCTAATGCTAATTCACTGAGTGGCCTCCATTCTCTTTTCAATCTTCAGATCTTCTTGGAAATTTGTCAAGCAATCACTTATGCAACTCTCTGCTTCTCTGTTCAGCCTTCTCTACTAGATCATGCCAATTAGTCAATTAACTATGCAATCCTCTTGCATACTCATCATACATTCATGAATAACCCCTTGAGGTTATCTTATACCTCTCCATCTAGGTCAGATAAATATTTTTCTGCTTAATCAAGATCATAGATCTTAGGTTAGGTCAGATCCAATGGATCTTTCCATCTTTACATTTAATTTATTTCTCCAAAGCAATCACTAATTGAATCTTTGATTCATGCATTAATTATGGTTACCCATGAATTTAAATAGTGTGGATCAATCATGCTTATCCTTAATTAACTTTTACATATCCCAATAAAATCAATTATGTCGGCCAGAGATCTCAAATCTCAATAATTACCAAAATACTGCTGCTCGGCCAACACTGTGTTCCTCGACAATTTACTGACGCTCGTTTGACACTAGAAATTATGCCTGGCATACACTGGTTCTCGGTCGACACAAACTTTCTCAGCATAAATTGTTCTCAGTAAAATGTCACCGAAAGATAAACAACACATTACTTTGCCAATGTGCCAACTGATCAAGTACCCTTGTGATTTCCAATAACTCAACCATTCCACTTGGTCTTCTTGTTAAATATCCTTCATCAATCAATAGATATGGTACTCAAACAGATAGCAATAGTCTCACCAGTTAAGGTTTGACGTCAATGAAAAAACAACAATTGTTTCCATTGTAGCTTTCCAAACAATATTTCCAACAATCTCCCTCTTTGGCATTGATGGAAACACTAAAGAATAAAACAATAATTTTCAGCCATAGTTACCATACAATCCAAAAATTCTGCCTGTGTTCCTTGATATGAACAAATCTTTATTAATGTCTTTAGCTTCATTCTGATTCTCATCTTGAAAACAATTTCTCCCTTTGTGTCTGTAATCATTAATGTCTTTAGCTTCATTCTGATTCTCATCTTGAAAAACATTTCTCCCTCTGTGTCTGTAATCACACTAAAATATTTTTGTGTCTGTTCATCTGTAGACTCCCTCTTTCAGTAAATTCTCCCTCTTTGACAACAATCTCTTTTTCAGTAATCTCTTCCCTTTTCTCTAAGTATAGTAGACTCTCCCTCTTTCAGTAAACATCTCCCTCTTTGACAACAATGCCAAAGATGTTGACATATTCATCATGCAGATTCTTCTGTTCTAAAATCTATATCATGCTATTCCTATCATCTTTCTTATGACTGATCCTCTTTTCTATCTTTGTTTGTCTTTCACATCTTTAGGCAACATCCTAAAGTGCGACTGCCTGTGCATCAATGTGTCAAATATTTTGAATATAACATTTGATGCAACAATATCATTCTGAACTAATTAGCCTCAGTTAGGGGAATCAACCCTAATTTACCTCATAGATACTCATGAGAATCCTTGGGTAGTGCCTTTGTAAATATGTCTGCTAACTGTTCTTTAGTATTCACATATTCCAGTCTCACTTCCTTCTTCTGAACTAGTTCCCTCAAGTAATGATACTTGATAACAATATGCTTTGTCTTAGAGTGCATTACAAGGTTCTTAAAAATATTAATGGCACTCATGTTATCACAATATATGACATCTAGTTTTGTGATCTCTTCCTTCATACCTTTCAGTAGTATCTGCAACCACACAATATGTGATCTCTCCATGAAACCAATATTTTTCCCAGAAGAAATGCGCCACCTGTGGTGCTTTTCCTGTCATCTACATTTCCAGCCCAATCAGAGTTAGTTTAGACTCTAAGCTCAAAATTATCATTCCTTTTGTAATACAGACCATATTCATCTGTTCCTTTCAAATATCTCAGAATACTTTTTACTTCCATCATATGAGTTTCCTTAGGATTGGCAGAAAATCTTGCAACAATACCAACAACCAGTGCAATATCAGGTCTACTGTGTACAACATATTGCAGCTTTCCAATCATTGATCTATAAAGGGTTTGATTCACGTCTTTTGTCTCATCAATTTTTTTTAACTTGTATCTAGTAGCCATGGGTGTACTCACTGGTTTTGAATCTTCCATTCCAAAAGTTTTTAGTATCTCCTTGATATATTTTGATTGAATAATATAGATACCATTCTTCATCTGATATATTTGTAAGCCAACAATTTTTTTTTATCTCACCAAACATAGACATCTCAAATTTAGTTTGCATCTCCTTTGCAAATGCTTGGCATAACACATCTTGTCCACTATTTATAATGTCATCAAAAAAATTTCAGCCAATAAAGTACCTTTACTTTCCCCTGTCTTCAAATACAGGTTGATGTTGTCATTGGTTCTTGTAAATCCAATCTTTATCAAATAATTGTTCAATCTCTCATACCATGCTCTTGGTGCTTGCTTCAATCCATATAGTGCTTTGTATAATATGCAAACCATGTTCCTCTTACTTGGGTCAACAAATCCATCAACTTGTTCAATGTATACTTCTTCTTCTAATATTCCATTTAGAAATGCTGACTTTACATCCATTTGATAGACTTTAAAACCTCTGTAGGCTGCATATGCAAGTAATGTTCTTACTCCTTCCAATCTTGCAACTGGGGTGAACGTTTCTCCATAATCAATTCTTTCCTCTTGTGCATAACCCTTGCATACCAGTCTAGCTTTGTTTCTTGTTACCTCTCCATGTTCACTCAACTTATTTCTGAATACCCACTTAGTACCAATTAAATTCTTGTCTTTCAGCCTAGGTACAAGTGTCCAAGTCTTATTCTTCTCAATCTATTCAATTTATTCATTCATGGCTTGTATCCAATATTCATTGTCTAAAGCATATTTTACTGTTTTATGCTCAAAATCACATAACAAACATGTATCTTCTCTCAACTTACTTCTTTTCATAACTGTAGAATCCTTCGATCCTATGATTTTATTAGGTTTATGGTTCTTCCTTACATACTTTGCTAGAGTAGGTTCTTTTTCTGCTTCAGATTGATCATTCATGTTCAATTCAGGTTGATTCTGTGACTCAAAATATCCATCAGATAGCTTGACAATTACCTCCTGTTGCCCAAAAATCTCATTCTATGACTCGACAGGTACTAGCTATTGCTCGGCAACCTCATTCTCAGGTTTAGGTAGTGTATTATAATCTTCCTCATCTAGATAGACAAATGATTTGTAACTCTCAGGTTCCTGTGTGCTTTTAGCTTCATTTCTTTCTGCATACTCATTAATTCTAATATTTGCACTTTCCACAATTTTGTTAGTGATAGAATTCAAACACTTATATGCTTTACTTTTAGTTAAATAACCAAGAAATATGCCTTCTTCACCTTTAGCATCAAGTTTTCCATTTTTGTTATCCTTCAGTATGAAACATTTGCTTCCAAAAACTTTGAAATATTTTACATTAGGTGCATATCCATACCATAACTCATAAGGTGTAGCATTAGTACCTTTCTTGACTTGTACTTTGTTCAGGGTATAGACTACTGTACTCACAGCTTCTATCCAATATTTTTGTGCAACATTCTTCTCCATCATTAGTCTCCTGGCACAATCCATGATAGATCTGTTTCTTCTCTCAGCAATACCATTCTGTGGTGGTGTCCTAGGTGCGGACATCTATCTTTTTATCCCTTGGTCATTGCAGAACTTGTTAAACTCATTAGAAATAAACTCACCTCCTCTGTCAGATCTTAGGCATTTTAGATTTTTACCTGTCTCCTTTTCAAAATTTTCCAAGTACCACTTAAATAACTGGAATGCATCAGAGTTTTCTTTAAGAAACATAACAGTCATCATTCTTGAGTAATCATCAACAAATATAATGAAATATTTATCTCCACAATAACTTTTCTCTCCAATGGGTCCACAAAGGTCAGTATGAACCAATTCCAAAATTACCTTAGAAGTATGAGTTTTTATTTTGAAACTAGACTTAGTCATTTTTCCCAATTGACATTGCTTACACATTGCATTTTCAAGTTTCTTTAACTTAGGTAGCCCTCTAACCTTTTTCAATTTTCTTACGCTTACCAAGTTATCAAAGTTTACATGCCACAACCTTTTATGCCATAACCAAACATCATTATATTGTGCAAACACACATGTCTCATCAGCTAAGTCTAGATAGAACAAGTTACTTTTTGTTTTCTCACCACTTCCAACTAGTTCTCCAGTGGCATCATAGATCTTTGCCTTCTTGTGATGGAACTCAACTCTGTAACCAGAAGTATTCAGCTGTGCAACACTCAATAAATTGTATTTAAGATCATCAACCCAATATACATTGTCAGATCTAATCATGTCAGTCAAGTTAATTGATCCTTTCCCTTTAACAAGACATGGTGCATCATTACCAAATTTAACATAACTACCTTTACACTGATCTAAGGTTTCAAATTTATCTTTATCACCAGTCATGTGATGTGAACAACCACTGTCAATAATCCAACGGTCACCTTTACTATATAAGAAATTAATGCAGTTTTATCATCATCATCAGAATCATCTTTCATAGCAACATACACAACTTCTATATCATTTTCATCAGAATTTTCAGAATCACTGTCAGAGGCTTCTTCAGCTATATAACAAGATTTCTTACCTTTGTCTTTGTAATCCTTATACTTTCTGAAGTCTCGGTCATCCTTTCTATCTTTGTACTGGCTATCTCTTCTTTCATCTTTGTCATTCTTATCAGGACATCTAGCAACAATATGACCAACTTTGTTACATGAAAAACAAATGATAGGAAGTTTACCTTTGAATTTTCCTTTTCCTCTAGCTAGTCTTCTTGCCATGAGTGCTTCAAGTTCTTCCGGATCATTATCTATGGTGTCACTGACACTATTCACACATTTCTTTCCTTTCTTTGATTTGTTATGGACCAACTGGGATCTGAATGCAGATTCAATAGCTTGTGGAGTGTAGTTGTCAAAATTTGATATTTCAAATGCAGTAAGTCTGCCTACCATACCTTCCAAAGTCAAATTATTATTAGGAGTACATCTTAACTCTTGAATTGCAGAGACGCTAATAGAATATACAAGAAGAAGAGTCCTCAATACCTTTCTCATAATGGTGTTATCATCAATGGTTCCCTTAGCTCCTTTGATAGCATTTGAAACTTCCTTTATCCTACCATAATATTGAACAATATTTTCTCCTTCTTGCATTTTTCATTTCATCAAACTTACCTCTTAAACTCTCAGATTTGGCTCTCAGCACATTTGTATCACCTCTATAGATGGTTGTAAGGGCATCCCACATTTTCTTTGCAGTTGTACAATTATTTATGTCTTAAAACTCATGATAGTTTAGAGATGATGCAATCTCCAACATTTCTTGATTGTGTTCCTTCTTTTCTCTTAAGTGTGCAGCTGTAGAAGGTGTAGTGGGGGAAACATAATCATGTTCAACATAGTGCTTAGTAGAATCACCAATACCAGCCAGATGCAACTTCATCAAAATTTTCCATGCAGGGAAGTTACCTTTGTTCAACTTTGGTACCTCCTTTTTATACATCTTAATCTTTTGCTCCAAGTACCTTCAAACTATTTTCAAGAGACCAAAGATCTGATACCAATTGTTAGAATGAATTCAGAATCACTGAGAGGGGGGTGAATCAGTTATCCTTAGGTCTAGATTTTCCCATTTAAACTTTATACCAATTTGAACAACTCAGATCTGCTTGACAACAATAGCATAAAACAACAACATACATATATAGTTTATTGTTAAGATGTAATCAGCTTGTAGAAACTTAACAGTAAAACACAACATAAACATTCACACAAGTTGACACCAATATTAAATGTGGAAAACCAATATGGGAAAAACAACCAATAACATGCTATCAAATTTTCACTCTTCTGAAGTGAGCTCTGTTAGGAGCCAACCCTGTTAAAGGATACAAAACACATTTCTAAATGTGACATGGTTAAAGGATTTAATCACCCTGTCAGGAGTGGCCTTGTTAGAGGACTTAGAACATTCCACCTGAATGTCACCTTTCTAAAAGGATTTATACAGTGACTATTAGGTCAACCTAGTTAAAGGATTTTGACTGATACAATGGTTAGAAAGTAATCACCAGGTGTGATATGATACATACAACTTACTTTGCAAATCCAGATCCAATTCAGCTCTAATTCTAATTCACTGAGTGGCCTCCATTCTCTTTTCAATCTTCAGATCTACTTGGAAATCCATCAAGCAATCACTTATGCAACTCTCTGCTTCTCTGTTCAGCCTTCTCTGCTAGATCATTCCAATCAATCAATTAACTATGCAATCCTCTTGCATACTCATCATACATTCATGAATAACGCCTTGAGGTTATCTTATACCTCTTCATCTAGGTCAGATAAATATTTTTCCGCTTAATCAAGATCGTAGATCTTAGGTTAGGTCATATCTAATGGATCTTTCCATCTTTGCATTTAATTTACTTCTCCAAAGAAATCACTAATTTAATCTTTGATCCATGCATTAATTATGGTTACCCATGCATTTAAATAGTGTGGATCAATCATGCTTATCCTTAATTAACTTTTACACATTACAATAAAATCAATTATGTTAGCCAAAGATCTCAAATCTCAACAATTACCAAAATAATGTTGCTTGGCCAACACTGTGTTCCTCAGAAATTTACTGACGCTTGGTCGACACTAGAAATTATGCCTGACATACACTGGTGCTCGGTCGACACAAAATTTCTTGGCATAAACTGTTCTCAGTAAACTATCATTGAAAGATAAACAACACATTACTTTGCCAATGTGCCAACTGATCAAGTACCCTTGTGATTTCCCATAACTCAACCATTCCACTTGGTCTTCTTGTTAAATATCCTTCATCAATCAATAGATATGGTACTCAAATAGATAAAAATAGTCTCACCAGTTAAGGTTTGACATCAGTGAAAAAACAACAATTGTTTCCATTGTAGCTTTCCAAACAATCTTTCCAACAGGAACAACAAGTACTAGCTCCAAGTTCATATTCAACCCAATTAACAAATGTTCAATAGTGAGCATATAGTTTTATCAATGCCTAAACGCTCATCCCTTGCCTGAAGCTTGAATATACCCATTGCTAATATACATAACAAAAATTATTCTAATATTACTGCATCATAAAATGATGTTGTTATGGATGAAGGGTAGAAATTTTTTAGAAAAATAAAAGAACGATTTGAGCCAACAGTTAAGCATAATGCATACTCTCATCAAAGGTTTCTACAATCGTCTCCCCAATATAATAATATATTTGTGGCCTTCTTGTGAGACAAAGATGTAGGTCCCTTCTCCTAATAACGTTGATAAGGACTCCTTTGATCAAACTCACTCAACAATACATAGATCTAGATCTTGATCTCTTGTTAATAATTATATGGATACCAATAATACCTCCATTGTTATAGCCAATTTTTATGAAGCATTACCTCATGAGAACGACCTTCCCATCTCCTCTTTTCCATAAATTTTAGAAATTTGTCTTGGAATGTAAGGGATTTATCTTTTCCCCTTTAAAAATATAAAATCAAGCATACAATGTCCAACTAGAAACCTAATATTTTTTTTATCCAGTAATTTAAAATTAATGGTTTCCATCTTTTATCCTTTATATCCCATTTATTTGGAGATTCTTCGTTTCTTCACACATCACATATAGAAGGTAGGGGAGGGAATATCATTGGGTTTTCTCCTTGGGTGAATAAGTTTGTTATTGAATAAGGTGAGGAACATTTGAACACAGTTGTGTGTGAGCCCTCACTTTTATTAATGGATAAGCTATATGGTTTGTCTCTATTTATGCTCTAAAGTACACAAAATAAAGAAGTGCATTATGGGATAGGATCGCCAAAAACCTTCATATTGATAATTGGGTCATAGGAGGTGATTTTAATATGTTGAACATCAAAATGATTGTATCTAGTTGAACACTAGCAAGTTGAATTGTGAATAATTTCATAAGTGGCTATACTATTGCAATACCATTGGTATTGTAGGATCCTCATGGCCTTTATATTAAAGTTGATTATTTTTCAACTCTTTTATATCACTTCCCTATCATTTTTTCATTCTTGGGAAGTATTAAGACTAATAATGAGTCAAGGCATCCATAAAAGATCAATACCTTACATTTCAAAAAACCTTCTTATGTGGTTACTCTAGTGGGAATTTTGAACTCTATCCTTTATCATTTTTCCACTTGTTGCTGGAACTTTCATCAAGGAACCAAACACCCGATATGAAATTTTTTTTTATTTTCTTTTTGGTATTTCATGACATTAGTGTTTCTCATAATTGTGATTATAGAAAGTGGACAACCCTATACAAGAAAGGATGTGCCAACCATTGAGAATGCCCTTTTACAAGGAGAATTTATAGGCTTGCGATGAGACTGAGAAAATGTTGATGGGACTTTGGTGACCAGGTTTGCCAGTAGTTGTAAGTTGTCACCGGGTACCAGGGTACCAACCAACTCTACTTGTAAAGGTTATTCAGGGAAATGAGATTCCCCGGTCCTCCAAGCACCTTAATGTTGGGCCTCGACGATGCGGGGCTCGGTTGGGAGATGTGACTATTTTTTGAGGGGGATAGCTGGTTACTTCAACTCACTCTCTTCGGGGATTCAAATAGGTGAGGTTTCTCCAAGTATTTTAAACTTAGCAAATAAACTGAAAAAGAGATCCTATAGAGTTAGCAATATTTGGTCTACCTATAGTTATGCTAAACATTCAATACATTAATAATGCTCTGATATACTATACTAAATACCAAAGAAATACACAACCATTAGTTCATATTTCCTCAATAGCAAAGGGAAGGAGGTCGTTAACCTACTTTAAATATCAGAGCAAAAGACATGAAGAACATTAAACATAAAATACCATTAACTCAGAAGACAGACTACCAACAACATCATTGCAAGAACTCTCTCTTCTTCATTAACATTCCTTCCAGCAAGCACTGGTGCATGGTACAATGGTGGCTCCAAGGGAGCATCTAACTACTTGAAAGCTTAAAGACTAAGGAGCATTGAGCTTTGTAACATGAGAGATGAAAGACTCCTTTTCTATTAATGTGGACTGCAAAATCATCAATTTTTCTGACCCTTGGAATAGGGCTGGACTTATTATTTATACACATTTTCCCTTCTAACCCTAACCCTAACCCTATTTTACATCTTGCAATAAAATATATTATCTGGTGGCTAGTACTACCTGCACCACTTTACAAAAGACCTTGAGACGGAGAAGGTCTGACATGTCAGAAGAATAAGACAAGAAGATTGAGTGGAAGAATCAGCCTCAAGAAGAGAGCTAAGAAGGAGAAGGAAGAAATCCAATCCCCTAGGGATCGAGGCTACATGCCTCATAAATGAGAAAAGTGGCACCCTGTCTCCAATGTGCCAGTGCACTTCTAAAATGGCACCTCAGGAAGACCATCTATCAGAAAACTCCTTGTTGATCTGACGTGCCGTGATGTAGCCATCTACCCTAACAACCTTTATTAACTTCTCTAAAAGTGACCGGTCAGCCTCGGGGACCGGAACATGGACCATTGAAAGAATACAAAATGTAGGACCTGGGACTCTGGGGCCCAGGAACTTACATTCCTGAAAGAATAAAGAATACAAAAAGTACTTAAGTTTTCTCCAGCCCCCAGAGAAACTTTATTGTTTCTTATTGTCATTGAAGGTCTGGAGGAGGTGGGAGATTCCATCCTCATCAGTATTTTTAAGGTTGGACCACCGGTACTTGGCCACCTCAATCTGTTCCCCTAGTTCTAGAACATTTCCCTTGAATTCATTAGCTATTTTTTCCGCATCATGACCACTGAGGATCATACGAGTTATTTGTGCCATTTGAGCTCCATCTACTCCCTCCGGGGATTGATAGCTTTATTCCATTAACTCATCAAACTTCCCCGAAACATATTCTTTTGGTGTGCATGTGTCAGTGCTGAATAGATCAGCTTTGGAGACCTTTGTAACAACAGACTTATATAAATTGGAAGTATATTGAACTGTATTAACTTTATCCCATAGATTCCCCACCAGTTGCTTGAGTACCTCCAATCTGAGGTCAAGTCTGGAGTGCTGGGTCCTCACAAAATTGAATGACTCCTCCCCCAAAATTTCAGACTCAAAAACCATTTCCTCCCTGAGGATGAGGAGTTCTTTGAATTCAACTTTCCATGCCTCATAATTTTTGATGTCACCCTCCCATACGTTGATAATGGTTTCGACTTGATGCAAAACATGGTAAGCCACGTATAAGTCTGGGAGGGTGGACACCAAGAAACACTGAACGTTTCCCAACTGTAGAGCGACCCACTCATTGACCACTTGGGTCTTCTTCTTCATTGCCCATAGGGAGTCTATGTCACTCTACGGTAGTGGTGCATCAGACGTAGAGGCCTCCAGAGGAATAAAATTGATAGGCTGGGCCAGCTGAGTTAGCAACCCCATAAGGTTTGCATTTTTCTCCTTTTCCGCCTTGAGCTTTTGGGCCTCCTTTTCATAATGAGCTTCTATTGCCTTGGCCACTTATTTTAATAGGTCTACCTCACCCTAGTTTCCCCTCTTCCCCAGTGATACCTCTGTGATATTATAATCTTTGGCCTCAGACGTTGCTTCATCTATGTCTATGGGAGGTGTTGCTACCACTGCAACTATTTCTCCACTGGCAAAGTTCAAAGACTATGAACCGTCTAGGCTTTCTTGGCCTTTGGTGTGTTCTGGGCCTGAGCCATCATCTCGGATAGGGAAAGATGGGCTCTGGGAGTTGGCGGGCCCTTCCTTTTTCTAGTTTCTATTAAACATTGTGGCGGTATGAGTGGCTTATTAGCCAAAGCTTGTTCTTTTGGCTTCTCCCCGATATCTTGCTGTGCCTCCTCGATAGTGTGGGTCTTGCCTGGCTCCTTCCCTATATTTTCTAGTTCATCGACAACATTTTCCCCGGTGACATCTATTTCTTTTTCCCCACCATCTATATTTTCGGCCATATTTGGGTCTTCATCGGCTGCCTCGGGGGTTTCCCCTTCTTCTTGCTGTTGTTCTTCCTCAACCTCTATTGCTGGGATGTCCTCTTCTACTGGTACATTATTTGGTAGTGGGGGAGGCAATGGGCCAAGATTCAATGTTTGGGCCATAGTAATCACTTCCCCAAATTTTAACCTCGGGAGTGACATTTGGAACACGACAGTTGGGGTTACAGTTTCTCCCATAGGTCCAGTTTCCCCAACCGATTCCATTTGTTCGCTTTGCTTTTGCTGCCCTGATACTCCCATGTCCTGTATCTCCAAAACTTTGGAGGAAATTTCTTGTTCTGCCTCTTCTTCCATCTGTTCCTCCTGCTCCTGCATAGGTTCCTATTCTAGGATCTTCTCCTACTCTGGGACTTCAGCCTCTGTCTGCTCGATGTCCCCCTGCAAATTCTTGAACTCATCTGTTCTAAAGACATCATCAAATTCATCCTGAGGGGGAGGATTTGTTGGGACATGAGTGGGCTCTGGTTCCTTCTCCAGATCTGAGGAGTCAGAAGAAAGGATTTCAACCCGCGGGATCTGAGGCATCCCCAGCTCTGGCTCTACCTTTGGCTTTGGGTTAAGCCTTTTCTTTCTCCTAGTGACTAAGGGTGGCCCCGCATCCCTTAGTACTGCTTGTTCTTCTAGATCCACCCTCGTTGCCTTAACCATTAAGGCCACTAGTGAAGGGGAGAAGGGAGGATGAATTGGTCTAGTCATGAGTACCGGAGTAGCCAGTCATGTGATTAAATTCTCCCTCATCTATTGGGAGGCCGCTATGGATTGCTTTAGCTACTCTTTTATTGGGGTCTCCTATGCACTTGGGGTATCCATTATCCCTTTTCCCTTATCTCCTCCTTGTGAAGAAGTCCCGGCCCCAGGGGTTAGTTTTGGTATTGGCTGGGCAGCTCT
>MU225338.1:1231649-1292059 GCA_018584345.1 Thuja plicata | reverse complement strand
CTTTAGCTACTCTTTTATTGGGGTCTCCTATGCACTTGGGGTATCCATTATCCCTTTTCCCTTATCTCCTCCTTGTGAAGAAGTCCCGGCCCCAGGGGTTAGTTTTGGTATTGGCTGGGCAGCTCTGTGGGTACTCCTGGGGCATATCCTTTTAAAATACTCATGGCTGCACTCGACCATGTTGCGAGTAAATTCCTCTATGGTGGGTCCCTCCTGTGCACTCTAGTTCACCGATGGGAGGGCCATCTTATCAATCCCCTTTGCTTTGTACTGGGGGTATACAGTGGAGGCGGCGTCTGAGAAGTTATCAGGGAATCTTTGGAGTTTCAATTTTTCCATCATTCCTATGGTCATCCAGACGTAATGCTGGCTTCAAAATTCAACATCATCTTGGAAATCTTCCCAAAAGTCTTCCATGTGGTATTGATGGGGCTCTAATGCCTGGGGAAGTGCCAGTGCAATCTTGTCATGCAGATCAAAATGCTTCTGTGCTAAATAGAATTTAGCTAAGTTTAGGCTTTTAAGCTCATTGTCTACTTCCTTGGTGGTGGCCAGATTGCATGAATAATTCTCGCAAGTGATCGGGAATGGAATGTTTATCACCTTCTTTAAGGTAAAAAATGCATGCAACTCCATCATTTGTCTGCAGTACTCCAGGAGGATTATCTTGTTCCCACAATATTTGGGTAACAAGTAGGGTTTCCCAGAGAAGCCAATTACCCTCATGTATGTGTGTTGTTGGAAATGTATATACTAATGGCCATAACTTCTGACTAGATCCATTGCCTCTGTGGATAGGTGGTATCTAGCATCCCAGGTGGGTGTGAGTAGGTTGTAATATATAAAGGTGTCGTTCACCCTGTAGAAACTGGGGAAACTAGCCTCCCATTGAATCAGTAGGAAATAGTCCCAGGGAGCCTTCTGACTGGGAGCTATCCCGAGTACACCTGATGTGAGCAGTCTATTAATGGCTGGTTGTTGTTGTGCCAGGGCCCAGAGCACATAAGAAGTCATATAAAACTTCCACTTTTGGACCACCTGAAGGAATTGGGAATCCACGTGGTTTGAAATTATGGTGGCCCAGTCAAAGTATTCTCCACTGGTGCTGATACCAAGTAGGAAGTAATACATCCACCTAGAGAATTCTTGGGCATAGGGTTTCTCGAAGACCTGGCATAGTGCTATCATCCCCATCTGTATGATTTCTTTAAATTTGGTCCAGGGGATTTCTAGCTTCATCCTCTTAGGGTCCCTCTTCGGGGACTTGAGCCAGTTATTATTCATATATATACGGGCTACATACTCCAACTGCTTAAACTATGCCAAGGCATCTGATCTAGTAACCATAGCTGGTTTGTCAAATTGAGGAATCCCGAACCCCATCTGAAAAGTTGTGGCATCAAGAGACACCATGGGGGTGGGATACCCGGTTGGTTCCAGGGCTGCGAGCATCATGGCCCAGACAGATGTGTTGTAGTGTACTGCAAGTGTTAGAATTAATTCCGGTGCTTGCACTGAGCATGGGAAATAAGTGGCCTTGAGAATCCTGGGATCCCCAATTTTAATGGCCAATGGATCTCCAGACTGTCGTTGTATATACATCATTTTTACCAAGGCCTGCATTTTGAGCCATGTTTCGACGTTGGTGTCGGTAATAAATTGAACCTTGGACTCAATCTTTGAGCCCATGATAACATTGTCTTTTACATGTTTTAGGCTCAGGGGCAGTTTCTCCAGAGCCTTCTCTATTTTAGACCTAACGGCTACTTTGGTAACCGCCGTACAAGGAAGTTTCAGACTCCCGGGTGGTGAATATGCGGAAGCCTTAGACATGATTGAAAGTATGTTTCTTTGAATATCTACAAGGAAAGGTGACCGTTAGAATTTATATAAATGAATATTATTCCAGGATTCAGAGATCTTACCGTCACGACGTTATTTTTCCTGAAAAGTTAGTTTAGGCCAAAAATCATGATAAGTATATATAATGCAAAACTGAGAATGAACCAATATTTGAGCCTGGGGGTTTCAACATACTTAACAAAAGTAAGGTGTGGAATAGCGAAGACAAGAAGAACCAGGGTCTAAAAAACTAATCGTTGGAAGGTGTGCGCAAAAAGTGGATTGTCAGGCTGACGTGGACGTCATGTGACTATGCAATAAATAGAATTTATGGCGATGACGTCGCCAACTGTCTGAATGCGCGAAGGGTGAAAGCCTCTTGGAAAAATTTAAATGTGTGCATGGGACATAAATGAAGGACATGCTAGTTTATGGAGGAGAGAGAAAACCACCTGGTTGAAACCGGTCGAGAGCCGAGTTTCAACCAGGTGGTATTCTGCCCAGAGCGAGCTCGCAAATTAAGAATAGGAAACAAACATAGCACAGAAATCTCGACAGAATACCAAATGAATACACATAAAATATACACCTAACCTAAGTAGAGTTGAAAGATATAAACATGATGAGCAGAGGGATATACATCAATATACACCAAATACACATATGTACAGAATGCAGAGCGACTACCTACGGAGAAACTGGAAAATATGCAAACATATATAGTTTCTACATTATCCTACATCTGCATAGAGGGAAGACAACCCTCTAGCAGAGCTGAACCACCAACGGGTGGCGAACCATAAATAAACGCAACACAAAACATAAATGAAAGACAACACAAAAACCAGACAAAAACAAAAAGCAAGAAAATAGAGAGGAAGGGAGACACCAACCTGGAAATGAAGAAGGGCAAGGAAAGGAACTTGTGCCACAAACACTCTACAATAGCTTCTACTGTCAAATGATCACCACTTATCACTAGAAACCACCCACAATTGTTTAGAACAACTCAAAATAGTTTGCACTAGATTCTCGCTAAATTGTTCTGATATCGCTCTGAATTCGCTCAAATTGCTTAAGTGTTTTAATCGCGGTAATTGTGAAAATGACAGGTGATTTCAATTTATACCTGAGGTAAAAAGAAAGTCACCTTTCCTTCCACAAGCTCTGGAATAAGCAGACCTTCAGACTCTAGGCCCGAGGATTCCGTGCGACCATATCCTCTTGCAAAAAGAAGACATCATGGCAAAGAATCCTAGAGTCCGGAGTCCGGCCTCTGGACAAGGAAAAAACAACTCTAGGACTAGGCCCAAAGAACACAACAAAAAAAAATAAAGAGTGAAACAAACACCTCGGGGAAGAAAACCCTGGAGAAAGAAAATAAAGAAACAAAGGAAAAGACAAGGCAAGAGCCGAAAACAGAGAGAAAAAAGGGGGACCCAAAATTTTGCACACAAAATATAGGGACGGTGATGTAGGGCATAACAAATGATGACTATCTGGGATGAATGCCTTAGTGCACTCGAGAACTGAAGAATCTCTGGTTAGCAAATTAGAACAAATCATTACTCGAAGTATCTTACCTACAAAGAGTAACATGTATGAGAAAGTCTGGCCACACGCGATTCACTCCATGGTCTTTTATCAGTGGTGAAGTGTGCGCTTTGGAAGGAAATCAAGATGATGGCCTCTAGGAGAAGCAGAGAAGTGGTACTAAGTATATCAAACTCCAAAGTCATCAAATTTTCTTGTTTCTCCTGGAGACCGAAGTTTCATCCCATTTATTTTCTTCATTTTTTTTTTCTCTAGGAGGGAGGGTGGTACTTCTTTCACCATCAAGCTTAAGCTTAGCTAAATTCAATGGCGGTACTTCTTTCACCCCTCCACCTATCTTAATATACTGGCTAGGAAAGGAAAACTTGAGTTCTGGGAAGAAGTTTAAAAGTTCAAACTTGGGTCAATC
Organism: Thuja plicata; assembly: GCA_018584345.1. Lineage (NCBI taxonomy): Eukaryota > Viridiplantae > Streptophyta > Pinopsida > Cupressales > Cupressaceae > Thuja > Thuja plicata. Next base: position 1,288,254 of record MU225338.1, on the reverse strand, counting down.
TACTAGTACAACTGATCTACCTTCGATGTGTTTGATTACTTGTTCCTTATATTTTAGATTCAACTGATGGCCAGGCTTTCGGGGATAAATCTGATGAAGATTACTCATAATGCACTACCAAACTTACAACATAACTCTAGAGACCAGACCAATTCCATCATGCTAACCACAAATCCTTAAGTTCACCATCGTGCTAAAGACAACATCCTAGAGATCGGATGTTATGCGAAGCATACCAGTCCTCACAAGAGGGGGAGCAAAGAACTGGGACCCAAAAGAGAAGACAAGCAAATGAAAGACAACAAAAGAAAAGGGTGACATTCCTGGAGGATGGCCAAAAGACTATTTACAGGGTAAGGTACCTCTAAAATGAGGCACCGGGAAAGAAGTATTTATAAACAAGGGAACTTTACATAAAATACAACCTTGGGAAAACCGGCCTTACTCGAAATAATGTTTGAAAAATTGTCCATTGACAGCAATGGGACAGGCACTCCAGTCATGGTTAAGGTGATAGGTATTTGCCCTGTAAATCTCTGAGATTAGGTATGGTCCGAGCCAAAGCTGTTGGAACTTGGAGTGTTTTCCTTTCTTTTCCTGGGCTTTGTCCCACAAAAGGACTAAGTCCAAAATCTAAAAGGCCTTGTATTGGTCTCTTTGATCAAACCATTGTTTTACCACTATTTGATGACATGCAAAATGTTCAAGGGCTGCGTCTCATTGTTCTTCCATCCACACCAGGTTCAGGAGCCGAACCTCCACAATGTTGTCCCGGTTACTGAATTCTTGCATAAACTATAAAACTGGGATCTGTAGGTTGATTGGGAACATTGGGTTCTGGCCATAAACTAGATGGAATGGGGACATTGCTAGGGCAACCTTAATTTGAATGCGATCTGCCCAGAGGGAAAATCTCATCTTTTGGTGCCAATCCTTGGGATTCTGTTCTAATAGGTGTTTGATCACTTCAAGTAAATTTTTGTTCGTTGATTCAGCAACGCCATTCCCCTGGGGGTAATAGTTACTAGAAAACTTTAGAGTGGTCTTCCAGTTATATGTCCATTCAAGTATTCATGCTGAAGAAAATGCTGGACCATTGTCACACACTATAGAAAAGGGCATTCCAAATCTCATGACGATGTTTTCTTCCAGGAATTTGATAACTACGTCTGCCGTGTTATTTTTGTAAGGTATGGCTTCAGACCACCGGGTGTAGTAATCAGTAGCAGTTAGGATGTACCAGTGGTTGGCAGATGAGTTGGGGTTGATTTCCTCAATAAAATCAAATGCCCACTGGGCAAAAGGCCTAGCCTCAAAGATTGGTTGTAAAGGCATAGCCGGGTTACGCTCACGATGTGCCGTGGTTTGGAAAGTATGGCACCTTTGAACATGGGTGTAAACATCTTTGAATATGCAGGGCCAATAATATCCAGCCTGGAGGATCTGATGGGTGGTGGCATTGGCTGAGCCATGCTCGGTCTCGAATTACCCATGGAATTCTTCAATCATTTTTGCAGCTTGGTCCCTATCAATGCACCGAAGGTACACTCCCTCATAGTTTTTGCGGTAAAGCATGGAGTTTTTGATCATGAAGTGGGAAATTTTCATCTATAGGGCACGACATTTGTTGGGAGGTAACCCCTCTAGGCATGTGTTGTTTAACAATAAGTACACCAGATCGGTGTACCATGGGTCTTGAGTGATGGACTCCACCGTGTATGTTTGGCATTCTATGTGGGGGGTCTCTTCTACCATCGCTCAAATTAGTCCTTGGCCTCAAACTATATTCATGGGCTGCATTTCTAAGTCATATTCTTGGAGGATGGCCATCCATTTTCCTTGTCTCTCACCCAACTCACTCTGCATCAGCAGAGATTTCACAGCCTGGTCCGGGATGATAGCGTGCACCTTGCTCCGGAGAATGTAATGCCAAAATTTCTTTACAGTGTGAACAAGAGCAAAGGCATATTTTTCCAATGATGAATACCAGAATTTGGAATTCTTGAAGGGGAAGCTCATGAAAGCTATTGGTTTTTCTTCCCCTTCGACCTTTTGGGTCAACACAGCCACTGCAGAATGCAGCAAAGCGAAGGAGTAAATATAAAATGATAGGGAATAGTCTGGGCTGGCCAGAACAGGTGCCTCCATTATTGTTTGTTTGATCTGGGTGAATGCTCTCTTAGCTTTAGGACTCCACTCAATCTTGGATCCTTTTTCATCATTTCATTGAGTGGTTTGACTATCTCGGCAAATCCAGAGATGAATCACCGGAAAAAGTTGATCTTTTTGAAGAAAGACCACATCTCTTTCTTGCTACTAGGCATTTGCAAATTTAGCAGCACCTCTACTCTTTTAGGGTCGATAGATATACCCTTCTTGGAGACAATATGCCTGAGAAATTTCCCTATAGTGACCCCGAATATGCACTTCTTGGGGTTGAGGGATATTCCGTACCGGTGACATCTCTCGCAAATCTGGGTGAGGTGGGTGGAATGGTCATGCCTATTATGAGAAAAGATGGTCAAATCATCCATGTAGATGATTATGTACTGATTCACAAGGGCTTCAAATATAATGTCCATAGCCTTTTGAAATGTGGTCCCTGCATTAATCAAGCCAAAGGGCATTCTTCGATATGCGAACATTCCCCACTTGGTGGTGAACGTCGTTTTGTCTCGATCTTCATACATAACCATCACTTGGTTGTATCCGGAGTATCCATCCAAGAAAGACATCATTTGGGATCCATTTACTATCTATAACACCTCATCCAACAAGGGGAGAGGGTGATTATCCTTCTTGGAGGCTCTATTCAGGTTCCAAGAATCCATGCAAAGGCGAATTTCCCCGCTCTTCTTTCTAACAGGGACCAAATTGGCAACCCACCTAGTGTGCCAGACTGGAAAGATTATCTGGGCTAATAGAAGTTTCTCCACCTCCTGATGGATCAGAGGCTTGATCAGTGGTTTGAATGGTCATTGCTTTTGCTGAAAAGGCTTAGCATCAGGTTTTATGGGGATGGTATGAGTCATAATGGATGTGTTGTATGTTTTCAAATCCTCATACCCCCATGCAATCACGTCTATGTATTCATGGAGAAACGTGAGAATATTCTCCTTCTCCTCAGGGGAGTAGGAGGTGCCAATGTGTATCATCTTCTCTTCACCAGGCTGGCCGATGTTTACTTTCTCAAATTTTCCTCCCTTAGAGGAGGATGGTATCTTTTCCCGGCCCTGAGGATCTGAGTTGAAGATGCATTCAAGTGTGACCATGCCTTTTGGGATGGTTTTAGTAGGTAGGTCCATGATCCCATCATCTTCATCACCCTGCCCAGTATCGTCATGGTCTCGTTCCTCCACTATCTGGTCCTCGAAGACACCAACATTGGCCATGAAGGCCAGGATATGCTAATCGTCCTCAAAAACCTGAAAGTGGGTGACATTATCTGGGATGGATGGGGTGGGGATTATTTCAATGGAGAATATTTAGAGTCGTGAGCTGGCCATGGGCTCCAGTGTGCTGGTGGAAATGATGAGGGCATCCGGGACATAACTCCATCATCGGGGAATAAGATCAATGCCGAAGGCATCAAAATTTTCAATAAGACTCCAAGCTCGATTGTGGTATGTGGCCAGCCTCTTATCGTGACATGTGTATTGACTCTGAACTTATTTGAAAATCAACTCTGAATCACCCAAAGCCTGGAGGTGAGTGATTCCTTTTCTTAATGTGAAAAGGAGTCCAAGGACCAACGCCTCATACTCTGTAACATTGTTTGTGCAGTTGAACTGTAGCTTATAGGATGCGAGGAAGGATTTCCCTCATGGGTTGATTAGTTCTACTCCAGCCCCACAGCCTTGTTTGGACTGGGACCCATCAAACTTAAGGGTCCACAAGTCATCATTTGTAGTCTGGAGCTAGGGAGGTGGAGCAGCTTTTGGATTAATTTTGGGAGGCTTGGGAGGAGTTTCCTCCTGCACTATTGGTGCATGGGTAAGGTTTGCCTCCGGAGTAATTTGGGGTTGAGATCCTCAGGAAAATGGCACTAAGGAAGTGCTTTCAGAAGAAATACTAGGTTCCAGGGAATCTACTATGTGTGATTTGTTCTGGAAGGCGTCAATGTGCTGGGTAGTGACAGAGAGGCAAAGCTCACACCCTAGCTCTGAATGTTTCTAATAGTGCACATGGCACCAAGTGCTAGACAAGATTGTAGCAGGGGTCGCTAAGGCACCTTGAGAATTGACCTCAACCCTCATCTTTTCTTCTAGGTCTTGGGTCCTCTACAAGACTATGGGATCCTCCCTGGGCATGAAATCGAATGTTAAGATTTCAAAGGGTTGGTACACCCCCAGTGAAGTCTCAGAGAACAAGACCTCACTAACCCTCCCAACTTTGATAAGGGCTTGTTTCATCCAGGGTTCGCTTTCAAACAAGATTTTGTTTACTTCTCCTTCCCAAGGTAGCCACAAGTGGGAGAAGTCAGTTGAAAAGTATCCATTCAATGATTTAGACTAGTTCTAACTTAGTAACATCCCATAAGTCACTGGGATGTCTACCACCTGCATATCAACTATGCTGGCTATTTTGGGGTCCTGGATGAGTTGTATCCGAACATTTTTCAGTTCTCCCACCATTTTCACAGTAGTTTTATCGAGTTGAATCACTGCGCCCTTAGATGGGGTGGGTTTGAATCCGAGCTTCTGGCATATAGATAGAGGCATGATGTTTCCCAAAGCCCCGAAATCTACTAGGAAGTTGTGTATGTTTTTGCCTTGTATATTCAGGCCTAGTAGGAATGGAGGGTCCTCTGTATTTCCCCAGAAGATAGCCGCATTAGCGTCCCCAAAAGAGACTGTCTTGGGTGGGTGGCTGACAACCTCTGGGTTTCCCAAGAGCTTCAGAAAAGAATTCTTCTGCTTGAGACAGTTCAACAAAACCTCAATCAAGGTCATGGAGGTGGTGGTTTGTTCTAACACCTTTGTGATGTCAAATCTTCCTCCTGGGAATTGGTGGCTTCCCTCGACTGGGTCTTTTACTTGGTTAGAGCTAGGACCTTTTGGAGGGACAGGATGGTCAGTTGTATTATCCCAGGGAGGAGTGTCCTTAGGAGGTTTTGGAATGTAAACTAGTCCTTTACCAACCTGGCTCTGAGTGTTGTAAGGAGCCCGCGGGTTGGTGAAGGCATTGGCCTCAAAGGTTGGAATCGATTCATCAAAGAATCCCTGCAGTTTAGATTCTTCTTCATCTTCTCTGGAGGATCCAAAGAAAATGGTCTCACAGGTGAAGGCACCATGAGTCTACTCTTGCACAAGAGGTTCTGGAGGATTATGGTCAGATGTTTGTTGTCTGTCCAGTTGAGAGATCATGATGACCTTCTCTAGTGTGGTGCAGTTCACCTCATTGTGGGAGCCCGTATCATGCAATCTACACCAATTGGTCATGGGCTAGAAGTTCGTGACTGGTGTGAAATGGGATGGCCTAGCACCACCTTGGTTGGCATTTTGGTTTGAAGGCGGACCTTCGGTGTTCACATTATTGTTCCATTGCTATTGGTTGGGCCAAGGCCTGTTGTTGAAATTTCTTTCTCCGGCATTATTTTTCGTTGGCCGGAGAAAATATTCCCTCATTGGGAATTGGGGTTTTGGGGTGCATAAGTCCCCGCCTTCAATTGACCCATGTCCATAGTCAAGGTGGATAGCATTCGCTGGAGGGACTCAACCTAGGTGGTCAACTGAGTGTCAGTGTCACAATGTGATGGTTGTTAGTTCCCTAAGAAAGCAACAATATTCACCAGAGTCGAGGGCAGCAATCCTCCAGTCGCGGGTGAACTAAAGAAAGGCACTCTGGATGGTTGCATCTATTGTTGCTGATTTGGCTATGGTTGGTTCCAAGGGAAATATTCCAGACATGGTATTGTCTGAGTCTGTGATGGATAAAATTACCGGGCCTGCTGGTCTAGTGGTGGTGGTGGGGGATTCATTGCCATCGTGGGGGCACCCATTGCTAGATTGGGGTTATACCCCCTAGCGTATGCAGTTCCACCAGGGATCATGTTGAGGGGTGTGTTCTTCCTGATCCCGCTCAGGGATTTGTTAAGACCACAAGACAATTCCAAGGCTAGATTATAAACTTTCACCAAAGTATCCCGATCGCCCAAGGCGGTTGTTCTCCAGAGGAGAGTGGCAACGAAGGTGTCCATCACGTTGAGATAGGTCTGTATGGTAACTTCCAGGGATGGGATGAAAGGACCCATACACCGCTTCAAGGCATGTTGGAACTGATGATTCAATGCTGCGAGGGGTTTGTTTGGTTCCTTCCTGATAGAAATGAACTAGCTGTGAGACCAAGCTAGGTCCACGTGTACGTGGAAGGTAGCCAAGAAGGCATCCTCCATGTCCTGCCACCTATTGATGGAGTTGGCAGGAAGGTTAAGGTACTAGTTCAATTTGCTCTATCCCAAAGACAAGGGGAACATCTGAGTCACAACATCCTCATGTTGGATCCGGTGTCGGTTCATGGCATCTTTCTATGCCTGTAAATGTTCTTCTGCGGTTCGTGGGCCTAAGTGCTCATATTGTGGGCAAATATTTTTTGGGTGCGCGGGTAAGTTGTTGGTTGCACCTTGAAAAGTTCCCATAGGGGACCCAGTATTTCCAAAATATGCAGCCATTGGGGGATTTGAAATTTGGGCAGGTTGAATGTTGATTCTAGGGGTTATCTGGGAAGTTTGGATATTCAGTAGTATACTAGATTTCTAGAAGATAGTGGCTGGTGTGATTTTTGGGGTCTTTTTCTTTCGAACAGGAGGCTCAAGTTCTACAAACCTTCCGGGGTTAGGGGCTGACCTAAAGACTCTCTCAAATTTCTTTGGGGAGAAAGACCCAATCCCGTTGAAGGCTTGACTCCTAAAACTATGGCTTGGGGAACCCTTAGGAGGTGTAAAATTAGAATCCTAAGAGGGGGACGAGTTCATTCCCTCCTTCTAGTGCCAATTTCTGTTGATGGGACTTTGGTGACCATGTCTGCCAGCAGTTGTAAGTTGTCACTGGGTACCAGGGTACTAGCCAACTCTGCTTGTAAAGGTTATCTGAGGAAATGAGATTCCCTGGGCCTCCAAGCACCTGAATGTTGGGACTCGAGGGTGTGGGGCTCGGTTGGGAGATGTGAATTCTTTTCAAGGGGGATAGCTGGTTACTTCAACTTGCTCTCTCCGGGGATTCAAATAGGTGAGGTTTCTCCAAGCATTTTAAACTTAGCAAATAAATTGAAAAAGAGATCCTGCAGAGTTAGAAATATTTGGTCTACCTATAGTTATGTTAAACATTCAATACATCAATAATTCTTTGATATACTATACTAAATACCGAAGAAATACACAACCATCACTTCATATTTTCTTAGTAGCAAAGGGAAGGAGGTCGTTAATCTACTTTAAATATCAGAGCAGAAGACATGAAGAACATTAAACATAAAATACCATTAATTCAAAAGCCAGACTGCCAACAACGTCATTGCAAGAACTCTCTCTTCTTCACTAACATTCCTTCTAGAAAGCACTGGTGCATGGTACAATGGTGGCTCCAAGGGAGCATCTAACTACTTGAAAGCTTAAAGACTAAGGAGAATTGAGCTTTGCAACATGAGAGATGAAAGACTCATTTTCTATTACTGTGGACTACAAAATCATCAATTTTTCCAACCCTTGGAATAGGGTGAGACTTATTATTTATACACATTTTCCCTTCTAACCCTAACCCTAACCCTATTTTACATCTTGCAATAAAATATATTATCTGATGGCCGGTACTACCTACACCACTTTACAAAAGACCTCGAGACGGAGAAGGTCCGACATGTCAGAAGAATAAGACAAGAAGATGGAGTGGAAGAATCAGCCCCGAGAAGAGAGATGGGAAGGAGAAGGAAGAAATCCAATCCCCCGGGGATCAAGGCTACATGCCTCATAAATGAGAAAAGTGGCACCCTATCTCCAATGTGCTAGGTGTACTTCTGAAATGGTGCCTCGGGAAGACCATTTGTCAGAAAACTCCTTGCCCATCCGACATGCCATGATGTAGCCATCTACCCTAACAACCTATATTAAATACTTTGAAAGTGACCGGTCGGCCTCAGGGACCGGGACATAGACCACTGAAAGAATACAAAATGTAGGACCCGGGACTCCAGTGCTTGGGAACTTACATTCCCGAAAGAATAAAGAATATAAAAATTACTTAAGTTTTCTCCAGCCCCTGGAGAAAATTTATTGTTGCTTATTGTCATTGAAGGTCTAGAGGAGGTGGGAGATTCCATCCTCATCAATATCTTTAAGGCCAAACCACCGATACTTGGCCACCTTAATCTGTTCCCCCAGTTCTAGAACATTTCCCTTTAATTTTTTGGCCATTTTTGCCGCATCATGACCATTGAGGATCATGCGATTTATTTGCACCATTTGAGCTCCATCTACTCCCTCCGGGGATTGATATCTTGATTCCATTAACTCATCAAACTTCCCCAAAACATATTCTTCTGGTGTGCATGTGTCATTTCTGAACGGATCAGCTTCAGAGACCTTCGTAACAAAAGACATATAAATTGGAAGAATATTGAACTGTATTAACTTTATCCCGCAGAGTCCCCACCAGTTGCTTGAGTACCTCCAATGTGAGGTCAAGTATGGAGTAACGGGTCCTCACAAAATTGAATGACTACTCCCCCAAAATTCTAGACTCGAAAACCATTTCCTCCCCGAGGCCAAGGAGTTCTTTGAATTCAACTTTCCATGCCTCATAATTTTTGATATCACCCTCCCATATGTTGATAATGGTTTTGGCCTGATGTAAAACATGGTGAGCCATGTATAATTCTGGGAGGGTGGACACCAGGAAACACCAGACATTTCCCAACTATAGAGCGACCCACTAATCAACCACCTGGGCCTTCTTCATTTCTTTTAGGGAGTCTATGTGACTTTGTGACAGCGGTGCATCAGACGTAGAGGCATCTGGAGGAATAACATTGATAGGCCGGGCCAGCTTAGTTAGCAACCCCATAAGGTTTGCATTTTTCTCCTTTTCCTCCTTGAGCTTTTGGGCCTCCTTTTCATAATGAGTTTCTACTGCCTTGGCCGCTTCTTTTAATAGGTCTACCTCACCCTATTTTCCCCTCTTCCCCAGTGATACCTCTGTGATATTATAATCTCTGGCCTTGGCCATTGCTTCATCTGTGTCTGGGGGAGGTGTTGCTACCACTGCAACTGTTTCTCTGCCCAACCTGGTTCAAAGAGTATGAACCGTCTGGGATTTCTTGGCCTTTGGTGGGTTCTGGGCCTGAGCCATCATCTCGGCTAGGGAAAGATGGGTTCTGGGAGTTGGCAGGGCCTTCCTTTTTCTAGTTTCTATTAACCATTGTGGTGGTAGGGGTGGCTTATTAGCCAAAGCTTATTCTTTTGGATTCTCCCCGATATCTTGCTGTGCCTCCTCGGTAGCGTGGGTCTCACCCGTCTCCTTCCCTGTATTTTTTGGTTCACCGACAACATTTTCCCTGATGACATCTATTTCTTCTGCCCTGCCATCTGTATCTTCGGCCATATTTGGGTCTTCATCGGCCACCCCAGGGGTTTCCTCTTCTTCTTGCTGCTGTTCTTTCTTAGCCTTTGTTGCTGGGATGTCCTCTTCTACTGGTACATTCTTTGGTAATGGGGGAGGCAATGGGCCAACATTCAATGTTTGGGCCGTAGTAATCAGTTCCCCAAATTTTTTCCTCGGGAGTGGCATTTGGAACACGATAGTTGGGGTTACGGTTGCTCCCGTAGGTCTAGTTTCCCCAAGCGATGCCATTTGTTCACTTTTCTTTTGCTGCCCTGATACTCCTATGTCCTATTTCTCTAGAAATTTGAAGGCAATTTCTTGTTCCACCTCTTGTTCCATCTGTTCCTCCTACTCCTACGCAGGTTCCTGTTCCAAGATCTTCTCCTGCTCTGAAACTTCAGCCTCTATCTGCTTGATGTCCCCCTACAAATTCCTAAAATTGTTTATTCTAAAGACATCATCAAACTCATCCTGAGGGGGAGGATTTTTTGGGACATGAGTGGGCTCTAGTTCCTTCTCCATCTCTAGGGAGTTAGAAGAAAGGATTTCAACTTGCAGGATCTGAGGCATCCCCAGCTCCGGCTTCACCTTTGGATTTGGGTTAAGATTTTTCTTTCTCCTAGTGACTAAGGGTGGCATCGCATCCCTTAGTACTGATTGTTCTTCTGGATCCACCCCCATTGCCTTAACCATTAAGGTCGCTAGGGAAGGGGACGAGGGAGGATGAATTAGTCTGTTCATGAGTACCAAAGTAGCCAGCTGTGTGATTAAATTATCCCTCATCTGTTGGGAGGCCGCTATGGATTGCTTCAGCTGATCTTTTATTGGGGTCTCCTACGCAGTTGGGGTCTCCATTATCCCTTTTCTCTTATCTCCTCCTTGTGAAGAAGTCCCAGCCCCGGGGGTTAGTTTTGGTATTGGCTGGGAAGCTCTGCGGGTACTCCCGGGGCATATCCTTTTAAAATACTTGTGGCTGCACTCAACCACATTGCGAGTAAATTCCTCTATGGTGGGTCCCTCCTATGCACTCCAGTTCACCGGTGGGAGGGCCATCTTATCAATCCCCTTTTCTTTGTACTGGGGGTCTATTGTAGAGCCAGCATCTGAGAAGTTATTAGGGAATCTTCAGAGCTTCAATCTGTCTATCATTCTTGTGGTCATTCAGATGTAATGCTAGCTCTGGACTTCAACGTCATCCTGAAAATCTTCCCAAAAGTCTTCCATGTGGTATTGATGGGGCTTTGATGCCTGGGGAAGTGCCAGTGCAATCTTGCCGTGCGGATCAAAATGCTTCTGCGCTGAATAGAATTTAGCCAAGTTTAGGCTTTTAAGCTCATTGTTTGCTTCCTTGGTGGTGGCAAGACTGCATGAATAATTACCGCAAGTGATCAGGAATGGAATGTTTGTCACCTTCTTTAAGGCAAAAAATTCATGCAACTCCATCATTTGTTTGTAGTACTCCAGGAGGATTATCTTGTTCCCACAATGTTTGGGTAACAAGTAGGGTTTCCCAGAGAAGTCAGTTACCCTTATGTATGTGTTTCTAGAACTATATATAATAATGGCCATAACTTCTGACCAGATCCATACCCTCTGTGGATAGGCGGTATCCTGCATCCCGGGTGGGTGTGAGCAAGTTGTAATATATAAAGGCATTGTTTAGCCTACAAAAACTGGGGAACCTGGCCTCCCATTGAATCTATGGGAAATAGTCCCATGAAGCCTTCTGACTGGGAGCTATCCTGAGTACGCCTGATGTGAGCGGTCCGTTAGTGGCTGGTCATTATTGTGCCAGGGCCCAGAGCACATAAGAATTCATATAAAACTTCAACTTTTTGACCACCTGAAGGAATTGGGAATCCACGTGGTTTGAAATTATGGCGGCCCAGTCAAAGTATTCTCCACTGGTGATGATACCAAGCAGGAAGTAATACATCCACCCGGAGAATTCTTGGGCATGAGGTTTCCCAAAGACCCGGCATAGTGCTATCATCCCCATCTGTATGCTTTCTTTAAATTTGGTCTGGGGGATTTCTAGCTTCATCCTCTTAGGGTCCCTCTTTGGGGACTTGAGCCAGTGATTATTCATATATATACGGGCCACATCCTCCAACTTCTTAAACTATGCCAAGGCATATGATTTGGTAACCACAACTGCTTTGTCAAATTGAGGAATCCCCAACCCCATCTAAAAAGTCATGGCGTCAAGAGACACCATGGGGGTGAGATACCCGGTTGGTTCCAGGGTTGCAAGCATGACAGCCCGGACGGATGTGTTGTAGTGTGCTGCAAGTGTTAGAATTAGTTTTGGTGCTTGCACTAAGCACAGGAAACAAGTGGCCTTAAGAATCTCGGAATCCCCAATTTTAATGGCCAATGGATCTCTAGACTGTCGCTTTATGTACATCATTTTTACCAAGGCCTACATCTCAGGCCATGTTCAGACGCTGGTGTCGATAATAAATTGAAGCTTGGACTCAATCTTTGAGCCCATGATAACACTGTCTTTTACATATTTTAGGCTCAGGGACAGTTTCTCCAGAGCCTTCTCTATTTTAGACCTAACGCCTACTCTGGTAACCGCCGTAGAAGGAAGTTTCAAACTCCCGGGTGGTAAAGATGCGGAAGCCTCAGACATGATTGAAAGTACATTTCTTTGAAAATATACAAGGCAAGGTGACCGTTAGAACTTATATAAATGAATATTATTTCAGGATCCAGAGGTCTTACTGTCGCGACGTTCTTTTTCCTAAAAATTTAGTTTAGGCCAAAACTCATGATAAGTATATATAATGCAAAACTGAGAATCAACCAATATCCAGGCCCGAGGGTTTCAACATACTTAACAAAAGTAAGGTGTGGACTGGAAAAGACAAAAAGACTCAGGGTCCAGAAAACTAACCGTTGGAAGGTGTGCACAAAAAGTGGATTGTCAGACCGATGTGGACGTCACGTGGCTGTGTAATAAATAGAAGTTATGGCGACGATGGTGCCAACTGTCCAAACACGTGAAGGGTGAAAGCCACTTGGACAAATTTAAATGCACGCATGGGACATAAATGAAGGATAGGCTAGTTTATGGAGGAGATAGAAAACCACCTGGTTAAAACTGGCTGAGAGCCGAGTTTGAACTAGGCGATATTCTGCCCAGAGCGAGCTTGCAAATTAGGAACAAGAAACAAATGTAGCATGACAAGCTTGACAGACTACCAAATGAATACACATAAAATATACACCTAACCTATGTAGAGATGAAATATATACACATGACGAGTAGAGGGATATACATCAATATACACCAAATACACATATGTACAGAATGCTGAGTGACTACCTACGCAGAAACCAAAAAATATACAAACATATATAGTTTCTACATTATCCTACATCTACATAGAGGGCAGACAACCCTTTGGCAGAACTGACCCACCAATGGGTGGCAAACCAAAAAGAAATGCAACACAAAACAAAAACAAAAGACAACACAAAAACCAGACAAAAATAGAAAGAAATAAAACAGAGAGGAAGGGAGACACCAACCTAGAAACGAAGAAGGGCAAGGAAAGGAACTCATGCCGTGAACTCTCTGAAATAACTTATCACCACTTATCACTAGAAACCACCCACAATTGTTTAGAACACTCAGAATAGTTCACACTAGATTCTCGCTAAATCACTGTGATATCACTCAAATTGCTTAAGTGTTTTAATCGCGGTAATTATGAAAATGATAGGTGATTTCTATTTATACCCAAGGTAAAAAGAAAGTTACATTTCTTTCCACAAAATCTGGAACAAGTAGACCTCCAAACTCCAGGCCTGGGGATTCTGTGCGACCATATCCTCTTGCAAAAAGAAGACATCGCGGCAAAGAATCCTGGAGTCCAGAGTTCGGCCTCTAGACAAGGAACGAACAACTCTAGGACCGGGCCCAGAGAACACAAAAAAACAAAACATAGAGTGAAACAAACACCCCAGGGAAGAAAACCCCAGAGAAAGAAAACAAAGAAATAAAGGAAAAGACAAGGCAAGAGCCGAAAACAAAGAGCAAAAAGGGGGACACAACATTTTGCACACAAAATGTAGGGACGGGGATGCAGGGCATAACAAAAAAACTTTGATCTTTTCTACCATAATGAGAATCATGTTTACCTTGTGGTCATCTTCCCTACTATTACAATTGTACATTAGTTTGTTATCACCCAAGGGGGATGGAAACATTTACATAAATACCTTGAACCTTATTAGATGACAACATTAGTGATAAGATGTGCTGACCCTGAAGGATTCATAAGTGATATGTTTAGGAAAAGGAAAAAGTGCTTGGTATTGGATCATCAATTCAACTTTCCAGAGGACATCATTAGAAATGAATTCAGTTTAGAAGAGCAAGAAATTAAGAAATAAAAGTGGCTAGTCTACAAGAAGACCTTGGACTTTGTACAACATTTTGATAGAGGATATGATCCTTTGAAAGAATTTCATCCTTGGGCTAAGAATATTGATTCATTGATGTCTCTATTTGAGGATTTCATGCAGACATCAAATCAAATGAAAGAGGCAGTAATAAAAATAGAGCTAGAGAGGGCTAAGGCTATCCTAAGCAAGTCTACACATGGTAGGATTGTTCCATCTCAGAGATATGTGCTACAACAGAAGCAAGGATATAATATGATAATGCAAAAGGGTGAAACATTCTATAGCCCCTAGTTTGAAACACAAATACATGATAAAGAGGTTGCTACCTCATAAGGGAAGAGGCCATGCATGTAGAATCCAAATTGATGCCATTCCCAAAGAAGAAAAGTATAGAGAAAGAGGGACAACAATTGGAGAACCTATATTCACCTTCCCAATCCCCCTTAAATATGGATGAATAAGAAGTTGATGAAAAATTAATGCAGATGGGAGATGCAAGGCATATTTTTGTAACATCTCAAGACATGAAAGAAGGGATGCCAGAGGCTCCTAAACATATAGAGATAGATTTGGAAATTGCTTAAATTTCTAGTAAGGAACAAGATCCCATAAAAAACAAGCCAGCGATGAGTTTTTATCAAATGATAATTTTGTGAAGGATAGGGCATATTTTCAGTTCTTGTGGAGAAATAATGATGAAATTGAGACTGAGGTGAAAAAGGAAATGATAGCCAAGTTTGAGAAGATTACTCCTAAAGAAGACAAAAAGTTAATTAGGAAAGCTAGAGTACTTATCTTGCTAGAATGGGACATAGCTGATGCCATAGTGTTTGATGCTATTAGAAAATAGATAAGAACCATGCATGCCACTAAAGAAAAGGCTCAAAAATCATTCAAAGGAGTCAAATTCATTAAAGTCCATGTTTTATTAGTAATGTGGTCACTAAAGAGGAAGGAACATAAGAAAACCAGTGAAGACACCCAGGTTGAGCAGGAAGACAGTCTACTAGTAAAGAGAGTTGCATAAACTATTGGGGTAGAAGTAGCAGGCGTAACATTGGAGTCTGCAAAATTTGGTCTAAAGGTAGAAGAGAGGGAAGAGGAAGAAATTAAGATCCTGAGAGTCAAATTATAAACAGTCCTAAAGACTTATAATGATGAAAGAATGAAGTCCTTGGAGAAGGATAAAAAAATTACCAAATTAGGAGGACAAAATTCAGTCCAAAATTCTCCACCAAGGATGATAACACAGGAGCCAAATCAGCCATCTTCCTCTAGTCCAATAATTGAGTTTCCTCCTTTCCCCATGTCATTTCTCTCTATTATAGAGGCAGACTGGAATTATAAAAAAGATAAACTAGTTGCAAAAAGGACTAGGCTAGAAGGGGTGAGGAAACTTTGGGATGAACAAAGTGCAAATTTTCATGAAGAAAAAAAACTGGTGCAAAAAATATATGAGGACAAGATAAGATCCACAATCATGCATTTTGTTGATGATCTGGACCCTCCCTCTGTTCACTTGCATAGTAAGAAAATTATGATCATACTAGATTCTTTCAACGATGACAAAGATAAGTGGGATTCAATTATTTAGAGGTGGAAAGGAAGGAAGGTAGAATTGAAATATTTCTATTCCTTATCTAAGAAGGAAGATAATATTGGCATTGTGTTAACTACTACTTACAAGTGCCTCAAGAGTATAATTGATTTGGCTATAAGGAGAAGTATCATCCTTAACAAGGCCGAAACATTAAGAAAGGAATATTCAAAAACCCATTATGAGATATTCCCCAATTTATTTAGAAAGAATGGGAAGATAAAAAGGGAAGCCTGGTGGATGAATGAGATGGGTGAATAATTGTCAACCAGGACTAACAACATCATCAGTTTAGAGAACATACTTTTTTTTGTTCAAATCGTTGAAACCATTGAAAAGGCCAAATTATACTTTGGGTTTTGGAAAAGGGAAATTGAGCAGATAAACGATAGCTGGATGAATTGAGCAGTGAGAAAGATGAAGTCATAAACTTCCCTTGGCCAAGTGATGAGGTGTTCACCTCTTGGAAGGATAGATACAATGCAACCAACCAAGAAGAAAATGATG
This sequence comes from Thuja plicata, assembly GCA_018584345.1. Classification (NCBI taxonomy): domain Eukaryota; kingdom Viridiplantae; phylum Streptophyta; class Pinopsida; order Cupressales; family Cupressaceae; genus Thuja; species Thuja plicata. The sequence continues at coordinate 1,272,138 of MU225338.1, read as the reverse complement.
TTGTGTGATGAGAAATAGATGTCAGTTCTCCCTAGCATTTTGAACAAGACAAGTGGATGCAAAGATCTTTACATCAGAGAACCAAGGAAACATATTCCACTGGAAAATTTTGAACAAGTTTGAATAAGTTGCAAGGAAGTAGGCAGTCAAAAGGAAAAATATTTGAAAAATCTTGTAACAAAGTAGTTATTATTTCACTTAGGTTTTTGTCTTTTGTATGAGTCATATATTTTGTCCTTTATCCAATTGATCCGTATCTTTTTGCAATCCTCTTCTATAAAAGGATTCCTAAGATCATTGGAAAGGGTTGGAAAATTGAGTATTGTAAGCATTTTGTAAAGTTTTCAGTCAAGTGATGTAGTGGAATTGTACTAGATAGGTCTCAAGATTAGAAATAAAGTTTAAAGGTCTCTAGAATATTATTGAAGAGGTTACTTCTGATTACATCTTGTATACAAAAGTATGATTCTTTACACTTAATGCAAAGATCCACATTCCAATCTCTCCTGTGGTATTTTATCTTATGAGTTATGAATTTTCCAATTCATTAGAAAGATTTTATCTGTGTTTATGTAGCTATTTTAGAGTTTTGATCAAAGATCAAATTAAATGATTCTCTAATTAATACATAGATTCATCTTGATATAAACAAGGATTTTACAAGTAGTATGAGTTTGGGATAGTTGTATTTATGGCCTGGAATCTATGATAATAATTGACTTCTGCATATTGTATTTGTTTTAGAGTATTGCCCAATGTATAAAGCACTGATCAAAGACTAATAAGTTCCATATTGTTGCATGTCTGTTATATATTGGCTATATTTCTGCAAAAAAAAAAAAACATAAAATCTATTATGTCCTATATTTTTATAAGTTTGTTGTGATATATCTATCTCATGCTCCATTTCATGGTTGATGTTCAATGGGTAATTAGCCAGTTATCTAGTATCTCCCAGTTATGTTGAGTTTTTGTGAGACTCCTGCTTGATTAATACCACATAGAATATTTGAAGGTATTAAAGGGTATCCCTCCCTTGGTATAGTAGAACCTAAAGTGTAGAAGCATGGTATGAATGCTTTTTAGTTGGTCCTTTTCACTTCAAGGATTAATAGTTGGAGTTGGATTCTCTTTAAAATTTTGTTAGAGAGAGAAAAGGTTGTTGTTCAAGCATTTCAGCATAAAAGAGAACCAACAAAATGATGAATTTGCTGGGGAGTTGAAATTTATTTGCAATAAGTTATGTAACATTTTTCAAGTTGAGCTAGACCCCTGGCTTGCTTACTTATTTTAACCAGTCAGTTGACCATTGATAGTACAAAGCTATATTTTCTTATCCCAAGGATTGTTTTTACCATTAAAAATTTGTTTGGATTTGCTTAAGCTCCTTGTTGTTATCTTCTGTCTAATGAAGTCCTTTGTAGCACAATTCATAATACTCAAATTTAGTGTATATTTTCCCAGCTAAGTGTTGGGTGGTGACTCAAAGAAATCTCTACATTAGTGCCGAGTAATAAATAATTTTTATACACATTATCTAAATATGAGTTATAAGAATACTAGATCCAGGATGAAGAATCGTCCTGAGGATAATTTGGAAGGTGATATCCCATCTACTTCCAAAGCTGGTTAGTCAATGAATGAAAATGCTGATGGGACTATTTCTCAAACATGGAGGCAAAATAAGAACACCAAGATAGAGAATCCCATTCCACCAAATCAGGATAGAAATGCATCAGAAGTTGGATAGGGTGCATATTTGGGATTGGGAGTGTATGATGATTATTATTCTCAAAGTGAGAGAGGTTATGATGGACCAAGGTATATGAGGAAGATAGTCCATAGTAAACCTCAAGGACATGAAACAAGGTCTAGAAGTAAAAGTAGAGGTGAAGACAATAGGAATGCCCCTAGTGTTGTGATCTCTCCCTCATCAAACATGCCTCATGCCCATTGCCACAGAAGAGAAAGAACCATCATTGAGGGAACCTCTGAATCTGAAACTACTCTCCCAGATTCTGAGGAAATTTTTGAAGAAGTTGGTGAATTAGAAAGGAGAATCCATGAGAAAATTTCCATAAGACAACAAAGAGAAAAGGAGAAATAGGATAGGACCAGGCAAGCCTAGATCAAATCCAAATAGTTGAAGAGGAAATTTCTATATTTAGAGGAAATCAATTTTGCTGCTGCACTTGCAAAGATTGAACATGAGCCAGTTGTCCAACAGTTGTATAATACAAAACCTAAGGAAAAGGGTAAGAAGAAAGTGGCAGGAGCTGAAATAAATGAGCCTATAAGTAAAGGGAGTCCAGTGGACCCAATATCCAAGTTGGATACTAATCTGGAAAGATCTAAGAGGGAGAAGGAGATCATAGCCAAAGAGATGGAGAAAGAAGAATTCAAAGCTTCTGCTTTGGAAATGAAAAATAAGATTGAATTTCTCAAGAAAACCTCTGGTCATCCTCCTATTATTATTGCTTCCTCAACACTTGTTACAAATGCTAAAGTACCTCTAAATTCAGCAAAAAATACACCACCACCATTTGGTCCTAGGAATGCTACCACATTAGGTGTTACATAATCAACTTCCCAAGGTACAAATTCAACCCAAAAGACACTTGTCTATGCAGAAAGGTATAGGTAATTTATTTTCCTTGGTATTCTAGGTTATCCTAATGAAATTCCAAAATAAATTAGGGACAAACTTCCAAAATTTGCAGGTAATAATGTTATAACATGTGAAGAGCACTTGAAGAAGTTTATTGATATGGTCGATGACTATGAAATTGTACATGATGATGTGATGATGAAATTTTTTGTTCAATCACTAATTGAGGATGCTAGGGATTGGTTTAGGGGACTACCCCATGACTGTCTAGGATCCATGGATGAAGTAAAAGATTGTTTCAAGGATCAATATGGTGGCAAGACAAATGAATGATTTATGTTGAATGAGTTTATCAACATTAAGAAGAACTCAAATGAAGAGGTGGTTGAATTCAAAATAAGATTCCAAAGAGCAATGCACAAACTATTTCAAGTGATGATACTAGATGATAAGGTATGTCTCGTAACTTATTTGAATGCTTTTGATGCAAAAATGGGATATCTCTTAAGAGACAAGAACCTTAGGAATATTAGGGAAGCATATAAGATACCACTGAAGATTGAAACAAATATAAGAGTGTCAGGGAAAGTAGGTATAAGGGAAGATTGTAAGCCAACAAGGTTTAATAAAAAAGAAGCAGACAAACCTGCAAATGCTAAACCTAAAGAAGATGATAGTTTAAAGAAGATTCAAAGTGCTCTGAAGGACTTAAATCCTAGAGAGAATAAGAACAATAGGGCTTCAAATAATGACAAGCCATCCTATGGTAATTTCAATAGACAACCTAGGATGTAAAAATACCCAATGGAAAGATGGGAAGCCTATTCTCCCACAACAGAAAGATAAGTCTGATGACAAAATCCCTGACCCTTTACACAAGAACACTGTTAATATGTACAATGATAATTCCTAGTGCATGGCTTTCCAATCCTCTCACAATCCTGATTATTGTGTTATTGCTACAAAAATATCTGCAAGTGAAGATCAGGAAGATGATGAGGAAGAATTATATGATGATAATGGTTGTGCCATGGCTTCTTCACATTTGTGGGATGAAGTGGTATCTAGTGATGAAACCAAAAAACAATTTGCATCTGGCTCATTGAACAAAAAAGAAACATATTATTAGCAAGATGATTTTGATATACAAGAATGGGAAATTGATAATATGAGGTGCAATGCTAAGGGGTGGTGAAACCCTTGTTTATAGAATACCCTCTAATGAGGAGATTTCTTAGATTACATCAAATAGGGTTACTCAAGCAAGGGGTAACTATAATTTATGAAATAGAATGGTTGGGAATGCAGATGGAAAACCTGCAAGTATTTTTTTTAAAGAAACCAAAATAAATACCAAGCAACCACAAGAAAAGGAAAAGAAGGCTGAGGGTGCCAAAAAAATTTTGGTTAAAAGGAAAAATAAACCTGCTAGTCCAAATATTATGTATAGAGAAAAAAAAAACACCAAAATTTTTTGTTCCTCCTCAATAGGAAAATAAACAACAAAAAAGGGATGAGTCCAAATTAGTTTCTCAAGTGGAGGATGAAGATTGTGAAAATGAAAAGCAAGACATATCTGATATGAAATATACCCCTGTTGACATAGGGAAGCTCCTGTCCCAAATTAATGTCAAATTTCCTTTACTGGAAATGATGAGAATAGGTGAACATAAGGAGAAAGCTTTAACATGGGTAAAAGGTGTTAGTTCAACAAAGATTCTTGGACCATAGACAAACAAGAAAATGTTAGATCCACAAGACAAACCTGTAAATAAGTTAAAGGAGTCTGATGAGCTTGTTTCAAAGATTCCTCAGATATATTTGGATACAAATGTTGTTAATACTTCCTTGGGGACTGTAGATCTTTTTTTTTTTTTCCTAACTTTGCTTATAAATGGAAAGATGTTAAAGAATTGTATGATTGACTCTGGAGTATTTAATACTGTCATGCCTACTAAGGTGATGAAATCAATGGGATTAAAGGTGGATAAATGACATGGGAGGTGTTAGGCCATGGATTCTAGATAAGTGCATTTTATTGGCACTATTAAGGCCTTGCCTTATAAGCTGGCTGCATACCCTGAAAAAATACTAACAATGAGTGTACTAGTTGTGGATATTCCCACTCAATATAGAATGCTATTATCAAGAAAATGGAGTGCCCCAATGAGAGGAAGTATCCAATGTGATCTATCATTTTCTACATTTAATATTGCTGATGAGAAAATTAAGGTGTCCAGAGAAACTAGAACTCCTCAGATGATTGAGGAAGAAGAAGATGACAACATGAACTATTTCCTAGACACTGAGACAAGATCTTTCCAAGTACAGGAAAAGCAGGTTGAAGGAAAGTTGCAACCTATACTATTATCTAAGGATGAAACTAATTTATCAGAAGAAAACAAGTTATGGGTTATTTATTTTGATGGTTCTAGTTCTAGGGAGGGAGCTGGTGCTGGAGTTTTGTTAATAGCTCCCACACGCAAAAATTTCAAATTCTCATTCACACTGTTATTTGCATGTACTAATAATGTTGCAGAGTATGAAGCTCTGTTAATAGGATTGAGATTGGATTCAAGACAAAATTAAATGTCTCTGAGTTATTAGATAATTTGAATTGGTCATGTCTCAAATCAGATCCAAGTACACTTCTAAAATTCACAGATTGAAACAATACGGAAATGCTGTTTGGGATAAACTAGAAAAGTTTGATGCATTTGGTATTGATTGGATGGATAGAAATCAGAATAGAATGGCATACTTGTTAGATAATATTTATTTGAGGCCAGAAGATGTTACACTAGCTAGAATCTCTAAAATAGAGGTTCAATCTAGGCCTTCAATACCAGATAATGTTGATAGTTGGAAAGTTTTTGATGATGATAAGGATATCTTGAGATTTTTGCACTATGAGACAGAATTTGGAGATAAGGGAATAGATTTCAGTGGATATGTAGACACCATGGATGGAAAGGATACTATCTTAGGTAAGGAAGTTCTACATTTGAAGTAAAATAAAGTCCCAAAGAGATTAGTTGTGCTTGAGAGAGATTTTGACAACAAAGATAAGCCATACTCTATTAAAAGTGTCAATAAACCTGAGGATTTGGAGGAGGTGAATGTAGGAATGGTTGAGGTTCCTAAAAACTTATTTATTGGAAAGAAAATGTCACCCAAAGTAAAAGAGGATCTAACCAATCTCTTGAGGAAGTACAAGAAGGTTTTTGCATGGACATATGATGATCTCAAAGCATAGAATGAGGATTTGTTCCAACATGAGATCCGTCTGAAAGAAGATGCCAAGCATTTGAGACAAAAGCAAAGACCTATAAATCCCATGTTGAGGCCCAAAATGGAGAAAGAACTAAAGAATTTGAAGGATGTAGGGATAATTAAACCTATTAGACATTCTTCTTGGGTTTCCAACTTAGTTCCTGTCAGGAAAAATAATGGAGATATAAGGTTATGTGTGGATTTTAGGAACTTAAATATATCTTCCCTCAAAGATAATTATGCTCTCCCTAACATGGAAAACATGCTGCAGAGGGTTACTAGCTGTGAGTTGATGTCCATGATGGATGGATTCTCTGGATATAATCAGATAATGGTTAAAGAGTCAGAACAATTCAAAACTGCTTTCACTACACCTTGTGGGACATATGTTTATGTTAGAATGCCCTTTGGCCTGATAAATGCTGGGGCCATATTTCAGAGGGCTATGGATGTTTCTTTTTCAGATTTCTTGTAGAAATTTCTAGAGGTCTATCAAGATGATCTCACGACATATTCTAAAAAGGAGGAGCAACATTGTGAGCATATGGAATTTTTTTTGAAAGAGCTCTAGAATTTGGGATTTCTTTGAATCCTAAGAAATGTACTTTTGTTGTGACTGAAGGTAAGTTATTAGGGCACATTGTTTCAAAATAAGGGGTTAGAATTGATCTAGAAAGAGTAGCTTCTATAGATAAAGTGCCACTTCTAAAAAATGTAAAAGGTATACAATCTTTCTTTGGTCAGATAAACTTGTTAAGACATTTTGTTACAAACTTTGTTGAAAAGAGTAGACCTATTTCCAAGATGTTAAAGAAAATTGTGAAGATGGAATGGAATGGGGAAGCCACTTAGGATTTCCAAGACATCAAGTAGGCTATTAAGGATGCCCCTATTTTAAGAACTCCTGATTACTCAAAGCCAATGAACATTTTTTTTTTGCATCATGTCACACCATTGCTGTTGTTTTATTGCAGAAGAATGAAGAAAGATTTGAACAACCTATTTATTTTTTTAGAAAATCACTATAGGCTGTAGAACTTAAGTATGATATTAATCAGAAACAAGCCTATGCTCTGGTAAAAGCAGTGAAAGCTTTTAGATGTTATATGGTAGGTGATATAGTAATTAATTATGTTCCTTCAACAACAGTAAAGGACATCTTCACAGAACAAGAGGTGTCCGGGAAAAGATGCAGATGGATTAATAGGATCCAAGAATTCAATATTCAGATACAAATCACAAAATTGGTAAGAGGGCTAGGATTGACTAAATTGACGGCTAATACAAATTTAGATGCAAATCATATAAATACATTAGAATAAGAACATAGGCCTTTCATGTGTAATCTTGATCATTGAGATTGGTACAAAAACATTATTTATTATTTGCAAAGAAGGAATTGTCCACCAGAAATGGATGAAAGCAATAAGAGAACCCTAAATCTACAGGCCATTCATTTTTTCTTAATCAGGGATGAGTTATGGTGGAGAAATCTTGAAGGGATTTTTTTGAAATGTGTTGATGAGGAAAAAATAGACAATATCTTGTAGGATATGCACAATGGAGTATGTGGTGGCCACTACATGGAAAACACCACTGCACACAAGATTCTAAGAGAAGGATTCTGGTGGCCTACTATTTTCAAAGATGCTCATCAATTAGTCAAGAGATGTGATTCCTGCCAACAATTTTCTGTAAGTTAAAATTCTCTGGTAATGTACCTTTGACACCAGTATAAGTACAAGCTCCTTTTCAGAAATGGGGTATTGATTTCATTGGAGAGATAGCAACTAAGTACAGTGGAGGGAATTCTTGGATAATTGTAGCAACTGATTATTTTACTAAGTGGGTTGAAGCAATCCCCACCAAAAGGGCAACTAGTAAAGTAGTGATAGATTTCTTGTTAAAACACATTATCATGAGGTTTGGTTTCCCAGAAAGAATTGTGTCAAATAATACCATGTGTTTTAGGTCTGAAGAATATATGAATTTTTGTGCTGAATATGGTATTCAGACATCTTACTCTTCACCCTACCACCCACAAGGAAATGGTCAAGCAGAATCTACCAATAAAAGTTTGCTTAAGATCACTAAAAGAGTCTTGAACAAAAATAAGAAGGCATGTGACTCAAAGTTGACAATGGCTATTTGGAAAGACAGGGTGACTAGTAAAAAGGAAATAGGATGAGCTCCTTTTGACTTGGTGTATGGGATTCAGGAAAGATTGCCTCAAAATAATTTAATTCAGATGTACAAGTTTGTGTAGTTATATGATGATGACATTGATAGTGACATGCGATTAAGGATTGATGACTTGATTGAGCTGGATGAGACCAGGAGGGAAGCTTCTATAAAAAATGCTAAGCTTCAATTACAAGTCAAGAACTTGTATGACAAAAAGGAAATGCCAAGACAATTTAGTATTGGAGACTATGTGTTAATGTGGAATGCCAAATTGGAGGATAAGGATAAACATGAAAAATTTGATCAATTTGGTGGGGACCATATGTAATCCACGAGAAGTATGGACATAACTCTTATTTATTGAAAGATATGACTGAGAACATTTTAGAATTTCCAGTTCATGGACAATTCTTAAAATTATACTTCTCACAAAGTCTAATTATCCATGAACAATAGGTTGTGTATATAGTTTGTTTTTCTGCAGTTGGTTATTTTTTCATTTCTAGAGTAGTTTTTAGTTTCTGTTGTGTGAGTAGGTTAGCTTCTTTTCTATAAGTTTGGTCTGCTTCCCCTTGAGATTCTAGGATCTTGCAATACCTACAAAAGGCATTCATCCCCAATTAGAGCCACTATTAGGGATACACAAATTTTTTCACCCCAAATGATAAGTCATGTGTTTCAAAGATTTAAGCCAGGTTTTGTGTTGTTTAAAACCCTAGTAGTTGTGTTTTCAAGCTTTGGGTTATTTATCTAAAACCATAAGGTTCTAGGGCTTGTTTTATTTTTGAGCTACTTTATGTGTAACTTAAAGTCTTATAAACCCATGTGTTTATTTTATCATCAAGAAGGGCCATACTTTTGTTTATCCTAGAGACCTAACACTTTAATTATTTATGCTAAGTATAGATGCCCTGTAGGCCTTTTATTTTAACATTGAATGTGTCATGCAACTCCAATTTGATCCAACAGATAGCGCATTGCCTCAACTGAAAGATGATCAAGATCTACCTATCAAGGCATTGCACCTAAAGACCACATGTATTTGGTGGGTCTGACATATGTTAAAAGCTTATTATAAAATGCATGCAGATTCTATTTGATCAGACGGACAACATAGTGCCTTAATCTACAAGATGCATTTGATCTACCATTCAAGGCATTGAACCTATGAGAAATCTATCCCAGTAAGTCCAGATGAAGTCAGAGAAGTCAAAGTAAAAGATAAGCACATTAGAATTGATCGTGCAGTTGGTGCAAACCCTCAGTAGAAAGATGATCAAGATCTATTCACCAAGGCATTATGCCTAAGTGACACTTGGCATATGGTGGGCCCTACTCAGTGATAAAGGATAAAATAAAGATGATGTAACTTAAAGTTCATCCAATGGCTAACATAAAGCCTCAGGCTAGAGATGCAGTTTGATTAACTATTAAGGCATTGTGCCTTTCCACCACATGTTCCAAGTGGGTCTAATTCTGTAGTTAAGATAAAGTAAATACTGTTCGTGTTAGATTTGATTGTGCGGCTGGCATAATGCCTCAGCCTAGAGATGTAAAGTGTTTAACCATTAAGGAATTGTGCCTAGATGACGTGTGTCCTATCTAAGAGTTTAAACCTACAGTCAGTAAGATGGTAGTGGCATGCTAATTTTGGAATCTATTTTGCATCTTGTGATTGAGGAATCACCCCAACCATTATATTTTATTGGGGAGGGTTTGTATGATAGGGGCAGATGGGAAAGAGATTCCAAAATTAGCATGCCTCTTCTAGGATTGTTTAAAGTAGCTTTTAGCTGGAGGAATGTGTTTTCCCCAAATAGTAACATATGGCAGTTTGATGTTGGAAAGTTATTAGTCCCTGGGGTCTTCATGGACATGAATTTATTAATCCAAATTGTAGAGAAGTATGATGGTGTTACCAGGGTTGTAAGGGATATAAATGACAAGGTATTAGTAAGCATCACAACTAAGGAATTAAGAGAGGTTTTCCAGTTAAATGACCCCTCTGTTCAAATGGAGAATATAGATTTTGATCAATTCAAGGAGGTATTTAAATCTCAAAGAAATTACCTCAGAAGTTGGCCCTTGAAGGAATTATTTAACAAGATAGGAGATTTGGTTGTGGTAGGACCTAGTACACCAAAAAGTTTTAACTTGGATTATTTCACTCTAAAGACTAGAGGTGTGTACAGTGCCCTGAGTCATATCTTTGGAGAGGATAAAGAAATAGAAATGCCAATTCATTATATGCTCATGATGGTCCAAATTCTTCTTCCACACTTCGCTATTATTTTTGATTTTGCCTCTTATATTACTGATTTAATTCACCATGGTTTAATAGGCATAAAAATGCCAAGGTAGCCAAAGCCATTTGGTTGGTATTCCATGTTAATGCATATGTTCCTGTTCAAGTGTGTTGATTATTTTGAAAAGAAGATGTATCTAATGAGGGTCAAAGATGATGAAGAGATGCCTATCCAACTGTGGAGTGCAAATTTGTCATGGGATAGGAAAGAGGCTAGTTTCATCACCTTTGATAGGTGTTTTTCTTCCAGGCTCATAGCCTTATTGTTGTCAGACAATCCAAGGATCCCCAAAGGTTTATTGAATCTCTTAAGACCAAAGGAATTTTCTCAAACTATTAAAATACTATATAATTGTGGTGATATCATTTTATACCCTATTTCAAAAGTCTTGAGAGTGTATGGTTTCAAAGGAGTTCCCAATATACTCCCATATCAAGTCCCTCTTAAAGTAGGCATTGCAAAAATAATCAGACAAATCAATGGGCTACAAGAGGAGGCATTGATAGGAAAATGGAAATGCACCATCTTCCCTACTATTACAATTGTATATCAGTTTGTTATCACCAAAGGGGGATGGAAACATTTACATAAATACCTTGAACCTTATTAGATGACAACATTAGTGATAAGATGTGCTGACCCTGAAGGATTCATAAGTGATATGTTTAGGAAAAGGACAAAGTGCTTGGTATTGGATCATCAATTCAAATTTTCCGAGGACATCATCAGAAATGAATTTAGTTTACAAGAGAAAGAAATTAAGAAAGAAAAGTGGCTGGTCTACAAGAAGACCTTGGACTTTGTACAACATTTTGATAGAGGATATGATCCTTTGAAATAATTTCATCCTTGGGCTAAGACTATTGATTCATTGATGTCTCTATTTGAGGATTTCATGTAGACATTAAATCAAAAGAAAGAGGATGTAATAAAAGTAGAGCTAGAGAGGGCTAAGGCTATCCTAAGAAAGTCTACACATGGTAGGATTGTTCCACCTGGGAGATATGTGCTGCAACAGAATAAAGGATACAATATGATAATGCAAAAGGGTGAAACATCCTATAGGGCCAGTTTAAAACACAAATACATGATAAAGAGGCTACTACCTCAAAAGGGAAGAGGGTCATGAATGTAGAATCCAAATTGATTCCATGCCCAAAGAGGCAAAGAACAGAGAAAGAGGGAAAACAATTGTATAACCTATATTCCCCTTACCAATCCCCCTTACACATGGATGAACAAGAAGTTGCTGAAAAGTTACTGCATATGGGAGATGCAGGGAAGATTTTTGTAACATCTCAAGACATGCAAGAAGGGATGCAAGAGGCTCTTAAAAATATAGAGATGGATTTGACAATTACTGAATTTGCTGGTAAGGAACTGGATCCCATAACAAAACAAGGCAACGATGAGTTTTTATCAGATGATGATTTTGTGAAGGCTAGGGCATTTGTTTAGTTATTGTGGATAATTCATATTAATGAGTTCAAAGAAAAATGTCAGCAAAGGCAAAAAGACCAGCTTGATAGAAACAAGGATGAAATTGAGACTGAGGTGAAAAAGGAAATGATAGCCAAGTTTGAGAATATTACTCTTGAAGAAGGCAAAGAGTTAATCAAGAAAGAGGGAGTACTAATCCTGCCAGAATGGGACATAGTTGATACCATAGTGTTTGATCCTATTAGAAAAGAGACAAGAACCATGCATGCTACTAAAGAAGAGGCTCAACAAGAATTCAAAGGAATAAAGTTTAGTGAAGAGAATGCTGCATTAGTAATGTGGTCACTAAAGAGGAAGGAACACAAGAAAACTAGTGAAGACACCTAGGTTGAGTAGGAAGGCAGACTACTAGTAAAGAGAGTTGCAGAAACTATTGGGGTAGAAGTAGCAGACATAACATTGGAGTCTGAAATTTTTTTTCTAAAGGTAGAAGAGAGGAAATAGGAAGAAATTAAAATCTTGAGATTCAAATTAGAAATATTCCTAAAGGCTTATAATGATGAAATGATGAAGTCCTTGGAGAAGGATAAAACAATTGGCAAATTAGGAGGACAAAATTCAGTCAATATTCTCAACCAAGGATGATAATACAAGACCCAAATCACTCATCTTCCTCTAGTCCAATAATTTATTTTCCTCCTTCCCCCATGCCATTTGGCTCTATTACATAGGCATATTTGAATTATGAAAAGATAAACTAGTTGCAGAAAGGAGTAGGCTAGAAGGGGTGAGGAAACTTTGGGATGAACAAAGTGCACAGTTTCATGGAGAAAAAACATGGGAGCATCACAGATATGAGGAAAAGATAAGATCCACAATCATGCATTTTGATGATGATCTAGACCCTCCCTCTATTCACTTGCATGGTAATAAAACTATGATCATACTAGATTCTTTCAATGAAGACAAAGATAAGTGGGATCCAATTATGTAGAGGTGGAAAGGAAGGAAAGTAGAATTGAAATATTTCTATTCCTTATCTAAGAAGAAAGATAATGTTGACATTGTGTTAACTGCTACTTACAAGTGCCTCACAATTCTAATTGATTTGGATATATGGATAAGTATCATCCTTAAAAAGGATGAAACATTAAGAAAGAAATATTCAAAAACCTGTTATGAGATATTTCCCAATTTATTCAGAAAGAATGAGAAGATAAAAAGGGAAGCCTGGTGGATGAATGAGATGGGTGAAGAATTTTCAACTAGGACTAACAACATCATCAGTCTAGAGAACACACTTTTGTTTGTTCAAACTATTGAAACTATTGAAAAGGCCAAATTATACTTATGGTTTTGGAAAAGGGAAATTGAGAAGATAAAGGCCAAATGGGATGAATTGAGTAGTGAGAAAGATGAAGTCATCAAATTCCCTTGCCCAAGTAATGAGGTGTTCACCTCTTGGAAGGACAGATACAATGCAGTCAACCAAGAAGAAAAGGATGTTGTGTGATGAGCAACAGATGGAAGTTCTCCCAACATTTTGAAAAAGACAAGCAGATGTAAAGATCTTTACATCAAAGAACCAAGGCAACAAATTCCACCTGGAAAATTCTAAAAAAGTTTGAAGTAGTTGAAAGGAAGCAGGCGGTCAAAAGACAAAATATTTGAAAATATTGTAACAAAGTTGTTCTTATTTCACTTATGTTTTTGTCTTTTGTATGAGTTATACATTTTGTCCTTTATCCAATTGATCCATAGATATTTTCAATCCTCTTCTATAAAAGGATTCCCAAGATCATTGGAAAGGGCTAGAAAATTGAGTATTGTAAGCATTTTGTAAATTTTTCAGTCAAGGGATGTAGCAGAATTGTACTAGATAGGTTTCAAGATTAGAAATAAAGTTGAAAGGTCTCTAGAATATTATTGAAGAGGTTACCTCTGATTACATCTTGTATATAGAAGTATGATTCTTTACATTTAATACAAAGATCCACATTCCAATATCTCCTATGGTGTTTTATATTATGAGTTATGAATTTTCCAATTCATTAGCATAGAGTTTATCTATGTTTATGTAGTTATTTTAGAGTTTTGATCAAGGATCAAATTAAATGATTCTCTAATTAATACATAGATTCGTCTTGATATACACTAGGATTTTATAAGTAGTATGGTTTGGGATAGTTATGTTTATGATATGGAATATCTCATAATAATTGACTTTTGCATACTGTATTTGTTTCAGAGTATTTCCCAATGGATAAAGCACTGATCAAAGACTTATAAGTTCCATATTGTTGCATGTCTAGTTATATATTGGCTATATTTCTACAAAAAAAAATATAAAATCCATTATGTTCTATATTTTTATAAGTTTTTTGTGATCTATCTATCTCATGATACATTTCATGGTTGATGTTCAATGGGTAATTAGCCATTTATCTAGTATCTCCCAGTTATGTTGAGTTTCTGTGATATTCCTACTTGATTAATACCACATAGACTATTTGGAGGTACTAAAGGGTATCCCCTCTTGGTATAGAAAAACCTAAAGTGTAGAAGCATGGTATGAATGCTTTTTTATTTGGTCCTTTTCACTGTAAGGAATAATAGTTGGAGTTGGCTTCTCTTTAAAATTTTGTCAAAGAGAGAAAAGGTTGTCCATTCATTTCAGCATAAAAGACAACCAACATGGTGGATGCTCGTTAGGGGAAGTAGTGTGTGGTAATTATTTTATGAGTTGTGTTGTTCAAATTTTTTGCCTCTATGACTTAGTGCATACATGTTCCTTTGTCATTGATGTCAAAGGGGAGAGATATTCATGTAAAAAATAAATGATTTTTGGGGAGAGATATTATTTATGAGTATATGAGGTAGAGATTGTAAAATAGAGATGTCATATTGTTGATATTGCTAATATTGTTATTGGTATTGTTTCTTTGTACATTGATTAAATTTTTCACATCATATGTTGCCATCAATGCCAAAGGGGGATATTGTTGGATATTGTTAAGATGTTGTCTAGATTGTGCATATATATGTTGGCATTAATATTTTTTCATTGGTGTCAACATATTTATATTATTGAAGAAAATGTTCCTGTTATGTTCAGTGAGGTTGAATTGCTTGGTACAAATACTACACAAAAGATCTATAGTTGTAATCATACACTTTTGTTCTAAGATATCTATATTTCATGCATGTTAGTTCACATATGTTAGAGTGATTATTTGAGAGTTATGATTGATTTATCATATACTCGTATTTTGAGTGTTCAGGAAGTGACATAGTTTCAATTTTTGGATCAATGTTCAAGAGTTGTTGGTCGCTAATCTAGTAGTGAGTTTGGGATGTACACATGTGTCCTCAACTTGAGTGGTTCATGATTTGGATACTTAAAAGTTATTTTTCTTGACTAACAAAGGTTGGAGATGTTATTAATAATGAGATGGATTTAGGTCATGTGTTCATGGTGATGCTAAGGTTGCTGAGGTACTTCATGTCACTTGCTAATGTTTCTTGATTAGGTTCTAATAATTTTTTTGGCTTGCATTGGTTGAAGTTATCAGGTTGCATGATTTTCATGTAACTTGTTGGTGTTCTTCATTTGGTCTTAGCCGACCTGATTATGTAACGTGCTACAAAAGTCTACAGTATGATTGGTGGATCTAAGCATGTTAGAGTTTGTTGATATGGATCATTACAATGTCCTGGCCAACATTCAATGGATCACATGGAGGATTGAATTTTAATTTATTAGTTGTTTGCAAGTAGGTCCCTGGATGACCTAGCTGAGATGAGTTGATGAATTATATTTATAAATGTAATTAGTTGAAGTTGTGAGAGTGAGAGAATATGTGGACAGGTGGAATAAATGATGTATATGATGTTGTATGAAGAGTTATTAGTGGAATCTGAAATAAGTAAGGGATCTATGTGCTTTATTGGAAGTATTTTGGCATAACAAATATTATCATTCAGTTCATATATTTGTACTGTAAGTCCTCTTTGATCTATGATCGGATGATGCTATATGGTAGTGAGACTTGTTGTTATTGTATTTGAGTAGTGAGCTGTAGGAAGTGCACCTGAATGCAAGTTAATTCCCCTATGTAATACTCCTAACAGGGTACAATACTTATTATTGTGTATGTGAATTTCATACCTTCATGAGATTAGTATCATATCAATCAATTCAACAAAGATTTAACAAAAGATTTAACTAATTTGAATTGAAATCAACAATTGAGCATCTCATGGCTCTCTAATTAGGAAAGAAAACAACATGCTCTCAGCTCAAGTATCCATAATGACATTCCTAAAATGAGAATTGAATCTATTTGATTAAAATTATGCCTATTTAGCTCAAATTGCTCACTATAATGAAAATCCTAACATGTAATTTCTATGAACTCAAATTCTATTGGCATATAGTGATGATGCTTTGCTTCATGAGTGTGTGATGTCTTAAATACATCAAAAATAACTTCTATTTAAATGATTTTCCAAGGGTAGGGGTTCGAGTTGATTAAACCATGGTTAAGGCTTGGTTGGATTAGGGGTTTCAAATGGTGAGACCATTTAAATGGTGGTTTCAAATGTGGGGACAATTTGAGTGGTTAAGATGCAACTCCAAGATGTGTGATGGAGAATTGATTTGTCTTGACCCATGTGAGATCCCATTCTCAATCCTCATTGTTGTTCCAATTTATCCCATGTGATGGATGAAGAAATTAAGGGATTTAATTAAATGATTTAATTGAATTTCTTTAGCCATGTGCACCCTTGAAAGGGTTGGATTTAAATTGATTTTAACTATGAAATTAATTGATTAATCTCAATTGCACAATTAATTTGATTTAATTAATCCAAGGCTTTTAATAATTCAATTAATTCAGAATTTTATTGATTTGAATTGATTTTCTCACTTTATTCAGTGTTTGATTTACCTTGACCAAAATTAGGTGTCTACAAATGCCCCTCTTTGAATCAGTGTGCGAAGTACATTGGTTCAAAGAATATATGATGTCCTAATTAACCTGATTTGAAATGATTTTGATGCCTGGTCTAATTTTGATTGATGTTTGATATACTAATGTTTGATGAAAAATCTGATGCAAACAACTGATTGAAATGCCCCATTGATACTGATTGAAAAATTTAATGCCTCAAATTTGATTAGTAAAAGCTCATTGTTGATAACATCATGCCCCCTTGGAAATGAAAGCACAATTGAGATGTAAAACAAGAGAATTCGAATGTGATCGATCAATTATGATTTCATTTCGGATAACTTCCAGTTGAAAGAAAATGCTCTAGTCATGAAAAATATTAACTTTATTGAATAAAAGGCACAAAATTATCATTTTAAATAGGTCAAAAGGTATAAATTTAGGTAAAAATGTTACTTTCACTTTTTACCTCCACTTTTTCTCTGGGTGAATAGTGAGTTGATAGTGATGGTTATCCTGGTTTGCAAGCATAAGTTCAAGAACGAGAATCAGTTTCAGCATCCATCCAACTATGGTCCTCCAGTGAGTGCCTTTTACCTATTTCATTTAGTTTATTTGAAATTGTACACTTTTAGATTTAATTTCACTCATTGATTAGGTTGGAAATATATTCTCTTCCTTAAGTAGCACATATAATAGGTAAAATAACATGTACACTAGGGTAGTAGCGCATATGTAGGGTAACATAGCATGAGGATATGCGATGTAGCGCTTAGAAACATTGAGTTTTTATGCTTTTGAAATTTTAAACAACATGTAGGAAACTCTAGCTCCAAAAACCAAATGATATAGCGCGTAGGATATATTAAGTAATGCGTAGTCAGCAAACTGATACTTACTCGACAAAGTACCTCTTTTGAGTCATTAAGTAATGTGTAGAAGGAATTAACTTGAGTGTAAGCAATTTAGTGTGTAGCACATGATGAAATGAGCCTATACTCAAATAAAATGATGCTTATCCTGATGTGAAAATTGAATCCTAGTTTTAGTCATCTCTGATTTGGATAAGATATCTGATTGATTGCGTGTTTTATTAGGCCTGATTTTGTGATGAAAAAAAATGTGTTTGATGTTAGTTTAATAATTTTGATGAATTCTTGATAATGTCAATATGGATAGGTATGATACGTTTATGTTTTTTGCATCCTCACGATATAGAGTCAAGAAAAAAATAAATGTGCTCAAGAAGATCGATAGATTGATAGAAACTTGATTGACTTAGGATAATCCAATAAATGATGATACTAAGATGATTCCACATGTTTTCAAAATAGGTATGATTCTAGAAATTGTATATCTAGGGACTACTGCCATGACCATTAGACATGGTCAATAGTTGACATCACAAGAGCAACAAGTGATCTGTCTATGTGGCCTATCCTACCTTCTAGTGATGCCACAAATCCAAATGAACAGAGGGCTTCTTACCGCTATGGAAAAGAGATGACACTCTCACAATAATACCTTTCACTTGCTACTATAAGAGATGATGATCACACAGAGGATGTGTATCGATTGTTCAAGATTACCACTTGAGGAGATCAAGTGTACTACGATCGGGTATGTGATGACGAGGCTTACAAATGAGTATTTATTGATCCTATGATTGGAAATGATAGAATTCCTTGGGTATAGCTTGTTTCTTTTCCATGAATTCTTGCAGTGATTGGGTCACTGATAGGTGGATTTCTGCTACCGGATTGACGAGGTCATGGGTTCACTGATGGATGGGGCCAGATTCTCGAGGACATGATTGCAGACCCTAGGCATTTTGATTATGGATCATGTGTTTTGGAATAGTTATACCATGAGCTACATGATGTGGTATATAGGAATGGTGCTTCTCTTTTTGCAGGGGCAGTGTTACTCTAGCTCTGGACATGGGAGCACATTCCTGTCACAAGGCCAATTCTGAGGAGAGTTCACAATCTGGGATGGCTGTACAAATTTTTATACTAAGGATTCATTATCCAGCCTCATCTGGGCAAGTTGGATTTCTGGAATCGTATGTTAGACGACATGTATCAGGTGGTATGACATCCTTATCTTGGCTATGAGGCTTGGAATGAGGATGATGCTGAGCTTCCATACATGTTCGTTCCTTGATGGATGATTAGTCAATCTCCACTGGTTATTGATGTATTTTTCTTCTACCGAGTACTCAGGTAGTTTGGTAGGATACAAGACATTCCACAAGGTCTAGTATTATATGCACGAGTATAGGCTGAGAGATTGATGTGGGGCCCACAAGTTGATTTTGAGTATGCCTGCGATGATATCTACAAGATGACCTACATAGTTTGGGATATGTTAGAGCTCGTGGCTGATGTAGGTATGCCAATAGATTATACTCAATGGTTTTATCATCACAAATTTCCATAGTTCATAGATCCAATAACACCCATTCTTGATATTAACAACCCTTCTGATGATGACAGAGTTGGAGGTGGGTGAGATTCCATCATAGACATATATCTCAATGAGTTCCTTAGAGGGTTGGTGATGAAAGAGATTGAGGAAGAGTTTAGATGAGGGGTGGGGGAGTGAGAGTGAAGGGTGGCTGATTTGGTGGCAGGCACACACAACAAATTCCTCCAGAAGTGTAGGGACAGAGACACCAAAGAGCAGCCATACATACATAATTAGCTCAGGCTAGACAAAGACATCATGCTCCGGTGATTATGGTGATTCCAGTAGTTCCACATGTATAGGTTACTCCATAGGTACCAGTTCCTCCATAGGAACCATAGGTTATAGATACATTGACATAGGATGCCAGGAATTTATAGGTTGTCATGATAGCTTTCAGTAGCAGGGTTGAGCAGGTTGATAAGATGATACAATAGTTTATGACCATGATGTTATAGAGGCCCAGTGTTGCTAGCACTAGTCATATACCTTAGACAGATCCGGGCAGTACAATAAATAGAGGTACAAATGGAAAAGGTGGTCTTTATGGGACATGAGGACAGATGGGACATGTGATGCAGGTGGTGCCCCTGATTGAGTTATGATCCTCATTTTTTATATCAACGTATCATATGTATTTGATCAGGACTATGATGTACCTCTCTGATGCTGATGTATATTTGATTATACATACGGACATTTGATTTCCGCTGTTATGATGACTTGATTCCTTGATTATCTGATGATATATGAGACTTTCTTTGATGACATGCATTTCTATATGATTTTATGGTGCACTTTACTTTACATGCTATGGATGCAATGTCTTACATATGACATAGTTAGATGGATGCAAAATGTATGCAAATTTACTTCTATACGCTTTTAATTTATGATGTATGCAATTATAAATGGTAATGCAATGCAATGAACTTAAATGAATGCATTTTATTTTTGTATTTTTGATAATGCAATATATCTATGAGATGCACTTAAACGAATGAGAGATTCTTATAATGATCTTGGATAATGATTAATGTCTAATAATTTTTGACTTGTAAAAAGATAATGTTTAATGATTAATGAATCCAATGATGAATGCAAAAGAAATTCTCACATAAATTATTTTAACATGAAATTGATGATGTCAACCCCCTTTTCCTTGATGACGGTGACAATAGTACCCCCTTAGCTTTGGAAATATTTTAAAATGCAATTAATCTAGCATGAAAATGCAACTAGCTGTCACCTTGCAAACTAAATGCAAATGGATATATTTTCATCATTGAGCTTTGTAACTACTTAGCACATACAACTATCACTGGTTGGATTACTTGCATGATGATATGAATATGGCTATCTTTGGATTTCAACCATGAAGCCGATACTACTCTCACTGGTTTGACCATGGGAGTATGAATACCACTTTCATTGGATTGAATGTTACAAGTGGGTGTTGGCATTAAGATATGGAAAATCTAAATGGAAAAGGTATTCTTTTGCGTAAATAGAAAAAAATAGAATCCCTTACATATGTGAACATCCTTGATGACTCTTTGATGGTAATTTATTTAGACAAACTCACATACTTCAAAGAACCAATCTGAAAAATAGTTCACAGAAATCAAGAAAGATGTCATGCTTTCATCATCGCTAATCTAGTCGAAACATCATGGATTTTCTAGAATGACTCAATAAAATTCAATACATCATAATTTTTTTTAGTTCTAGTGTTGTAATCCATATTCCAAATAGAACTTCATCCATTTTGATCTATTAGGGTTTGTTTATTTTAATCCTAATAATAGTAAGTCAATGAAAGATCCAGGATCACGTTGGTATAAAAAATCAGATGAAAATTTGAAAAATGATGTAAACCAAAGGTTCAAATGTATATTTTTTGGTTTGATGCATGATTCATTTGAATTGGTGCCTACTTTGATGAAATCCAGTGATTTGGATTGATGCCCCAAATTGAAAAGAAATGCGTCAGGTTTGGGCAAACTTCCAAAATATGACAAAATCTCAGTTTAATGCAATATGTAGCACAAAGACTTTATTATGACTATGCACAAATGAAAGATGCAAGGAAACGTACAATGGTGGTGAAAAGATGAAGGTGAACATGCAACTAGGAAAATCTAAGGGTCAAATGGCACCTATTTTCTAGGTTTTCACCACTTGAATTTATTGCTCTTTTTCTTTTTTTTTTTGCTTTTTTTTTTCTACCAAGGTGCCTATTGCTAGGTTTTCACCAAGGCACTTTTCATCTTTTTTTATTTTTTTTATTTTTTTAAAAATTTATTTATTACCAAGGCACTTGTTTACTAGGTTTTTACCAAGATACTAATTTTTTCAAGATCCATATTTGACTATTTTTTCTTTCTTCATGCTCAATTTGCCACTTTTTTTTCTCTTTTCCCAAGACTATTTCCATTGTTTTTGAATTTCTTCAGGATCTCTTTTCACTATACAAAGAATGATGCTTTCTCTCATTAGATACTCTTTCATTTGATTAAGTATAAAACCTTTTTAAGTGGATTCTATTCATAGGATCTGGTAACTCTACTCCATCATAATCAGCTAGTTTATATGTCTATGTGCCAAAACAAGAAGTGATAACAAAAGGCCCCAACTAGTTTTCTTCCCATTTGCCTTTATTTTCTCTGTCTACCCAGTTTTTTGGATTTTATATCAACACTAAATCCCCAACTTGAAGCACCCTAGGTTTTATCTTCTTGTTGTAATTCCTTGACATCCCGTTTTGGTACACTTTGATATGTTCATAGGCTTGAGTTTGGTGTTCTTCTAATAACTCAAGTTGTTGGAGTCTAGCAACCCTATAGTCTTCATCTATTATCAAACCATGTAAGGAAACCCTTAAGGATGGGATTTCAACTTCTAAAGGTAACACAACCTCTGCTACATAGACCAAAGAAATTAGTGTTTCTCTCGTGGGTGTTCTAATGCTGGTCCTATATGCCCATAATGCTAGATTCAACTGCACATGCAAATTTCTTCCCAAATTATCAACCGTCCTTTTCAAAATTGTGAGGATGTTTTTGTTTGTTGCCTCTACTTGTCCATTTCCTTGGGGATAATAAATGGAAGAAGAATGATGGACAATATGAAACTTATCACACAGGTCATCCACATCTTTGTTCTTGAATTTCTTTCAATTATCAGTGATTATAGCATGATTATTGCCATATCTACAAATGATGTGATTGAGGATAAACATAGAGATTTGTTTACTTGTTGTAGTTGTCAAAGACACAACTTATATCCATTTAGTGA
Organism: Thuja plicata; assembly: GCA_018584345.1. Taxonomy (NCBI): domain Eukaryota; kingdom Viridiplantae; phylum Streptophyta; class Pinopsida; order Cupressales; family Cupressaceae; genus Thuja; species Thuja plicata. The sequence goes on along the minus strand of MU225338.1, from coordinate 1,249,606 downwards.
AATATCCAGTTGCCATTACGATGTATTTATGACCATTGGATGAAGGTGGATAAATAATCCCTATCAAATCAAACCCCCATTGATAAAAGGGCCAAGGTGTGTTCATTGGGTGTAAATCTTGTGCTAGTGCATGAATCATGTTTCTATGATATTAGCATTTTTGACATATCTTGACAAACTGACAAGCATCCTTTTCTAAAGTTGGCCTAAAGTATCCCATGTGAAGAATTTTCTTAGCTAAATTTAACCCACTATATTTAGACCCACAAATCCCCTCATGAACCTCTCGTAAAGCTAACTTTAATTACTCATCCTCTATACACCTAAGAAGCATTCCATCACAACTCTTGTGATAAAATGTGTTAGAAAGGATGGTATAACGGGAAGCTTGTTGTATAAAGTATCTCTTTTGATTGTGGGTTTGGTCCAAGGGTAAAGTTTGGTCTTGTAGGTAAGTACAAATTGGTCCATACTAAGGTGATTCATGTCTGACTAATAGGCACATGATTTGGTATTTGGGGAGGTCAAATGCGGGATTCACCAACTCTTCCACAAAGAATTCATATCTAGCATTTTGTTTTGGAATTTGAAGAAGAGAGGCTAATGTTTCCATGGCATCTGCTGCTCTATTTATGTCTCTTGGAAATTTCTCAAAAGTTTTCAAGGAAAAATACATTTTCCAATCATCTATAATTCTTTTATAGGGCATCAACTTGTCATCTTTTTTTGGTACTCATTATTGATCTGATTTATGACTAGTTGAGAATGACCACACACTTGCAGTTCTGTCACTTTCCATTCTAAATCCATTTTGATACTTATGACCAGGGCTTCATAGTTTGGAATATTGTTGGTACATGGATACATAATTTTGTATGATTTTGGAATTGTGTAACCTTGAGGGGTAATCAAAAGAATGCCTACCCCTGATACATGCTGGGTATAAGATTCATCAAAATAGAGTTTCCATATTTTTTCCTCCACCTTAATTATCTTTAAATCTAGGATCTCAATTTTTATAAGATGATTTTCAACTAAAGGAGACTCCTTCAATTGATCTGCTATCACTTTTCCTTTTATGGCCTTTCTATCCACATACTCTATATCAAATTCACTCAAAACCATCACCCATTTGGCCAATCTTCCTGTGAGAGCCATTTTTCTAAGTAGATACTTTAAAGGATTGATTTTTATCAATGAGCTTGACTTTGTGCACCAACATATAATGACATAGATTTTTGGAAACAAAAAATACTTCTAAACACACTCTTTCAATGAAGCTATAGTTAAGCTCATATTTGCCCAAGGTTCTGCTGAGATAATAGATTGCCTTCTTTTTTACATCTTTATCTTCTTGAGCCATAAGAAATACTAGAGAATGATCTATTTTTGAAATATATGAGAGTAAAAGGTTTGCCTTTGATGGGTGGCATGAGTATGGGTGGATTCACCAAGTATGACTTTAATAGGGAAAATGCCTCTTCACATTGTTCATCCCATTTGAAAATTATGTCTTTGTGTAGAAGTCTAGTAAATGCGTGACACTTTTCCGCCAGTTGAAATATATATGAATCTTCTTATAGATTGTAATATTCCTTGCAATAATCTCATTTGGCTTATAGGTTCATCTATTTCCATGATAGCTTGAACTTTCTCAGGATCAACTTCTATTCTCTTTGCTGAAACTATGTAACCCAATAACTTTCCTAGTTACACGCCAAATGCACACTTCTTAGGATTTAACCTAACATTGAATTTCTCTATCCTTGTGAAAATATTATCCAAGATGGGTAGATGATCCTTCCTTTCATGTGATTTATCTAGAATATCATCCACATAGTCTTCAAGAAATATATGAATCATATCATGGAAAATTATGGTCATTTCCCTTTGACAAGTAGCTCCAACATTTTTAAGGCCGAAGGGCATGACATTCCAAAATTTAATGTACCCCATGGTCATGTGAAGGATGTTTTTTCTCAATCTTATGGTGCTATCTTAATTTGGTTACATCCGCTAAATCCATCCATAAGAGAAAACATAGAGTGCCATGTTGTCAAATCCACTATAGCATCAATGCTAGGTAATGGAAAATCATCCTTTGGGCATGCCAAGTTGAGGTCTCAGAAATTCGTGCATACTCTTTTGATTTATCATGATTTGAAACTGACATAATATTTGATATCCATTTGGCATAAGCTATAGCCCTTGAACCCCACTGTTAACATTTTTTCCAATTCTACTTTCACTAGCAAGGCTATATGTGGATGCATCTTTCTTAGCTTTTGTTTCACCAGATTGACTCTTGGTATTAAATTTAAGTGATGCATGATGAAACTTGGAGCTAACCCCAACATATCTGAATAAGACCATGCAAAGTTAACCTGCTTTTGTTTGAAGAATTGAATAAAATATTCCCTTTCTATTGGAGATAATGAAATTGCAAGGTATATGAATCTTGGTTCTAAATCGGTGTCAATATTAACATTCTCTTTTGGTTCAATCAAGATAGGAGATATTTATTCATCATTCTCTGGTAAGGTGTCCAATCTCTCTTCCTTAGGTGTCACAGTTGGGTTTTCACCTTTGAAAACATCCTTTATTTTTACTTTTTTTGGGTCTAGTACTGCCACATTGTGGTTTTCACCACTAGACCACTTGATTTTTTTCTTTCTTTTTCTTTTCCATTTTTATTTTGGATTGAGATATTGGTCCTTTTATTTCATGGCCATGCTTTGATCAAATTCATTGGTGAAATAGGGTTCAACTGCATTAAGGTATAGGGCCACGGAGTTGCATTGGAAAATGAGAGCATGTCATTCGGCTCATTTTGGTCCCAATCAGTTAGTTCGAGGTGGATAAGGAATAAGGATTCATTGGGTAAATTTGTATCCATGGGACTTAAGGACATGACTTCATTAGAGGGTTGATATGTTATATCACTCAAATCTATAACGTGGGCTTGCTCAAGGTGTTCCTTAGAACTTGGATCAAAATCCTCTTCACTTGAGTTCTCTTGGACCTCTATGGGATAAAATGATTGTATATTAAACCTAACGTTCAAATCTTCTACCCGTGAAGGTACCTATGGTTCACCTACCCAAGGATTTTCATTTGATGCTTGGCTTAAATATGATTCTTGAAAGTCACTTGGTACTTGAGTAGAACCTTATCCTTGATCCATACTTGATTGTTTGTTTGTGCTAAATGTAGGTGCATAGGTGTGAATAACATCCACTTCTTTTTCATGAAAAGAAGCCCCAGATAAGGAATCCCATTCATATTGATCAGATTCATCTTCACTTTCAAAATATACCATATGTATGTGTTCATGGGAATCTTTGAAATTGTTTGAACCACTTCCTTTTTATTGGTACCCTATTCCTGATTTTTCATCCTTAGATCTCCAAGGAGGTTGTATGGGTTCTTATATAAAATCCTCTATTTATTATTTGCAAGGGTCCTCTTCCTTTTTATCCCATATTTTTCATGATTTGAAAACCTTTTCCATATTGGTGTGTTTGGATACTCACATTTTGGACTCTTTCAACATGTGAACTTGAAGCTTCCTCATCTGTATACAACTATTTTAAAACCTCATTATCCTCTTCCTCCTTCGATGAATTATCACCTGATCTTACAAAATGGGCATTGTATTTTTTATTGGAATGGGAAATAGTTGGCCTACCATGTGACCTTGGAGAGGGAGGAAAATCAAACAAAGATACAAAATATTCTTTGATACCCTTTTGATAAATTTTGCATTGTTTCTCGAATTTCTTCATCAAATTATCCTTTTTTGGTAATGTGTTTCTTGGACCCTTTCATTTTCTACCCTAGAAGGGTTCGAATCTCCCTCCTCTTGATTTGAAATACTCAATTTATCATCTTTATTTATTTCATCTACAAAACCAACCTTCTCTTTACTCTTAGTTGATGTAGATGAGTTAGTTTTGTCTTGATTGGATTTAGTGCCCAAAGTTGAGTTAAGACCCTCCTTTTGATTTTTTGTTCTAGGAGAACTTGACATAGCTCCTTCACTATTGTGTGGGATGAAAGTCTCATGTACAAGTTTAACCATGTTTCAATATTGGAAAGGATTCACATCTTCACTTATAGTAATTGTGTTATCCCATTTATGGAAACTTGATACATCGATGGTATGTGGATGACACCACTTGCATTTCCTGTATCCATGGTCTACCTAGCAAGATGTTGTAAGTAAAATTCATGTCAAGAACTTGGAAAATGGAATCTTTTCTTATTGGCCCTACTTGAATAGGAAACACCACAATTACTTTTGAAGACCTCTCTTCATCATCATAGGCCTTAACAGTGATTTTCTTCTTTGGATCCATGCCACCTTTGGAATATCCTAGGTATTTGAATAGACCCAATGTGCACATGTTTAAACTAGCTCGTCCATAAATTAGGACTCTTTTGACATGATTCTTATGAATCAAGACTTCTATATGCAATGGAAGGTTTTGGGGATGATTGATGGACATGTCATCTTGCTCAAAAAAAGACAAACAATGAGGTGCAATGAGATGACCCACCATGTTTTGGAACCTATCCACATCCAAATTATGGGGAATAGTTGTCTCCACAAGAGCATTTTCTAGAATATCCTTATGATTTGGTGACAATTTTAGCAACTCAAGGATTGAAATTTGAGCGAGATTCTTTTGCAATTGATCCACAATATTATATTGCCTTTGATAAGAGGATGGTTGATTAGGACCAATATCCTTAGGGATAGCTCCTTGTAAAGTTACCTTTGATGCTTGCCCCCTAGTAACAACATTAGAGGCTTCCTTTGAGGGTTGTTCTTTTATCACCACAACATTGATAGTATTCTCATATCCTAATAAGGAATTGATTACATTATCATAGCTATATGCAAAATTAACTTTGTTATTGCCTCCTTTGTTATCTTGATTTCTATTTGAAGATTCACCCTTTTCATGATTGAATAATGGAGTTTTAAAAGCCATGCGATCTTCATTATTTTGAGGTGCTTCCACCTTGATAATCCCATTATCTATCAAGTATTGCACCTCATTCGTTAGTCTCATGCATTTGTTAGCCTTGTTCCGTCTATTTTGATGATACTCACAAATATGAGCCTCATTCTACCATGAAGGTTTAAATTGAGGTTCATAAGGCCTTGATTGGTGTAAGACAATGATCTTGTTAGTAATGAGGGTCCTTAAAGCATTATTAAGGGGTTCACCCAAGGGTGTGAACTTCCTTCTTGTGATGGGCTAAAGAATGATCTTGGTTTGTTAGCCTCTTGCTTGGTTTTCATGTTGTTGTTGTTGTTATTGAATGGAACCTTCGTTGCTTGATCTATATTATTATCTTGGTTAGAAGATCTCGTGAGACTAAAGGGAGAGGATTTTAAATTATGTGATTCAACAAATCCATCATTGACAAGGCCTTTGTTAGTGTTCTTCAGCCAAAAATAATTGTTATTATTTGAAGTCTGATTGTTGTTGTTGGAATTATTATTAGGAAAATTCTTATTTTCCTTAAAAATCTTGATCTCCCCACTCTTCACCAAAAATTCCTCTATGGTAATTCAATTCTCAATGATCTTCTGAAAAGTAGGTGGGCATTGAAGTTTCAATCAATAGTTCATGATTGTGTTTAAACTTTTTAGGAAGATATCCATTTTCTCTTTTTTGGGCATACTCCTTAGATACCGATTAAATACCATCCTTCACCTTTGCAAGAAGACTAGGAATTATTTTCCCTCCTTTTTTTTAGTGTTGCATAAATTTGTCATTGTGACCTCATGTTTTATATTGTATGAGTAATGAGTCACAAATGTTGATGCCAACTCTTCAAATGTTCGCACGTTTGAGGGTAATTTAGAGAACCATTCCATTGTGGGCCCTCCAAGGCTTCTTTGGAATAATCACATTAAATAGGTAGTATCATGCATAAACTCCAAGCTTAATGCACAAAACTCTCTCAAATGGTCTTGTGGGTTAGCTACCCCCATGTATTTATCATATTTAGGGAAGACTGCACTTGGAGGAAATGGTACCATAATTAGGGTTTTTTCAAAAGGAAACTGACATATAGCCTCAATGGAGAAAGGATTTGGAACCACCATTTTCTTCATATTGTCCAATTCCATTTGAAAAATCTTGATCTGTTTGTTCATAAGGGCAATTGGGTTTTCATCCTCTTCCTTCTTGAGATTTTCCATATCAAAATTGTGTGGAAGTTTTACCCCTGCTCTGGATAAATTGAAGAAATATTTCTCCCTATCTCTTTCTAGGAATTTTTCCATGAGATTCATGAAGAATAGTCTTTGAACTCCCTCATCCACCTTTTCATCGGTGGCCTCCTCCTCTTGAGGGTCCTTATTCCTTCCATTATTATCAATGCCTTGATTGTCAAGGTCATTTCCTCCTCCGTTACTTACATTATTGTTTGTATCCCTATTTCCACTATTTTGGTTGTTAGTGGTGTCCTTGTTGACAAGATTAATAAGATTGGGATCCATGTTTCCAAAGGGAAAATACATCTTGCTTAGTTCCACTTCCTTTTTGGGTTCGAAAGTTTTTCGTGAGGGAGCTAATGTGTCACTTAGAAAGGGAGATTATTGTCTAAGATAAGTCCCGTCTTCTTGTAAAGTAGATTTGATATAGTGAGATCTCATAAAAGTAGGCATTAACATGGAACAAAATATCTTTAATTCCCCTTTTGATAAATCCTCTTAAGATTTTAGAAATTTTGAAAATGACAGGATTTCATCAATCTGATATGATAGACAGGAAGAACTCTGAAAAGGGTATCTATATATACCTTCCAAATTTTCAAAGACCCTTGGGAAGTACCCTCTATTTTGATGTCTTAGTCTAGACGTGCTACTTTAGTGCTTAGAACGTGCTTCTTCACTTTGTTATACACACTCACTGGAAAATAGAAAAGTGCTCCTTGCATGTTGATATGCGTTATTTGGTTGTTTATAAGTGCTACTTGAAGTTGATAGGTGTTACCTGGTTGCTCAAAAGTGCTATTAAATAGGTATTTACGTGCCACTTCAGGTCTAAAAGTGTTAGAATAAAGTTTTCACGTGCCAGAAAAATGTTTGGATGCGTCAGGAAAGTATGCAAGTTGCATTATGTCATTGGTTTGATAAATTTTTTTAAAAGTCAATAACATGATTAGATCTTTATGAATGTTTTCTCTTTGTAAAATGAACATACAATCACAACACACATAGAAATCTTGTTTTTGACCACTATTTCTACACAAAAGTGTATATTCTCGATCATTTTCATGGGTTTTAACAAGAAAGTCTACCTAAGGTCAAATTGCCTTGTAATAATGGCTCTAAAAGGTAAGAATTTCTATTTTAACCAGGTTGTATTTAAGATTCCGTTGGAAAATTTTTGAGTTTCATACCCCATTATACAGGCCTCCCACATGCATTAAAGCACGATTTTGTGCAATCCTGAAGGACTACTAGAGGAGGGTCAATTCTCAATTTGTTTCATCACTCATCCTATTAAGAATGAATGCATTTTTATAATAGTGGGTTGGATTACCATGACTAAAATGGTTGTATCCAACTTGGTTCATTTCCTCTCACTGTCCTCAAAAAGGCAAATCTCAGGAGGCAGGCCCACTGATTTTCTAGCATGTTCATGGAAAAACAAGAAATTGAAAATCTCAAATAGGTTTGGGAATTTGATTCACCAAAAGTGAAGAGCATATCCCTACTATTTTTACAATTCCAAACACAATTAACAATTGTTAAATTTCACCTCTTAAACTAAGGGATTTAAAGTGTTTTTGGCTTTTTGATTCACTCAAAGAGTGAAGAGATTATACCTAGCACTTCACTTCCACAAACAAGAAGGTTTTAATTATGTGTTTGTTCATTTCCAACCTTTCTTTCTATCAAAAAATTCAATTTTTTTGGCATTTTGATCATCTTAAAAATTTGAGATCATAGGCCTAATGTCTCCTTTGGTGAACAAAAATAGGCTTCTAATTAGCTAGATTTTGAACTTTGAAATTCTACAATTTAAGAAAATGCAAGAGGGTGTGAAAAATACCTCAAATTGAAGCTAGTCTATGCACATTTTTTTATGATTTGTTTTGTTTTTACTACTCACCTAGTGGCTATCATTCTAGCTCCTTTGCATCCTCTCCTCCAACAAGTTAGACAACACAATCTACCCAAAATGAGGAAATCCAAATCTAAAACAAATAGCTACAATTCACCTAAAATTAAAGTTCTTTTCCAAATATTAAAATATGAATTACTTCAATTTAACGAAATGTATTTGGATTTGTAAGCTAAAACAACTTTAAGATAATGATCATAAAGTTTTTCCTCTTCAAATAAATTTTCTAAAAGGTTTGCATTTTTTGATCTCTTTGTCCTCCTTGTGGATTCGAAGTTCGGGTTTCTTTACCTTTTGACGTTTCACCATCTACAAATCAGAAAATAAATTTCCATTAGCCTTTTGTTTTTAAAGATTTGTAGAAATACAAATAGATACAATCCTACGCGCTATTTTGCTCTATTCTGTATGCGCTACTTAACAACAAATACATAGCGTTATTTAACAACATACAAAGCGCTCAAAGATATATTTAAATGATCTTAATAACAACTCAAATGAATTATATAAGAATTGTGAGAAGTGTTAGCATTGTGCTAAAACGCATCACTTTGCCTCACCAGGTGTCACTATTTAGCTGATATGCGTCACTTTTCTTTGACAAGACTCACTATTTAGCTTGATATGTGTCACTTTTCCTTCTGATGCATTGGAAGAAATAAAGAGAGAAGATAGAAGGAATTATACGCATTATTTCACTATGTACATGCGCTATACCTTAGCTATCTATGTGTCACTTCACCTGTAACCTGCAAATTTCTGCAAAAGACACACTCAAATACACAAAAAATGATAAATCCATTAGAAATGAGGCCTAAGCCCCACAGTGGGTGCCATTTGTGTATATGAAATTTATACCTTCATGAGATTAGTATCATATAAATCAATTCAACAAATATTTAACAAAAGATTAACTAATTTGAGTTGAAATCAACAATTGAGCATCTCATGTCTCTCTAATTAGGAAATAAAACAACATGCTATCAGCTCAAACATCCATAATGATAGTTCTAAAATGAGAATTGAAGCTATTTGAATAAGATTATGCCTATTTAGCTCATATTACTCACTACAATGAAAATCCTAACATGTAATTGCTATGATCTCAAATCCTATTTTCCTATAGTGATGATGCTTTGCTTCATGAGTGTGTGATGTCTTAAATGCATCAAAATGGATTCTATTTAAAGGATTTTCCAAGGGTAGGGGTAGAGTTGATTAAACCATGGTTAAGGCTTGGTTGGATTAGGGGTTTCAAAGGGTGAGATCATTTAAATGGGGGTTTCAAATGAGGAGACAATTTGAGTGGTTAAGATGCAACTCAAAGATGTGTGATGGAGAATTGATTTGGCTTGATCCATGCGAGCTCCCATTCTCAATCCTCATTGGTTGATCCAATTTATCCCATGTTATGGATGAGGAAATTAAGGGATTTAATTAAATGATTTAATTGAATTTCTTTAGCCATGTGCACCCTTGAAAGGGTTGGATTTAAATTGATTTTATCTATGCAAATAATTGATTAATCTAAATTACACAATTAATTTTATTTAATTAATCCAAGGATTTTAATAATTCAATTAATTCAAATTTTTCTTGATTTGAATTGATTTGCTCACTTTATTCAATGTTTGATTTACCTTGACCAAAATTAGGTGTCTACAATTACTGAGTGCATTCATCTTATGGGTTCTATCCCCACCATGGTTTTTTCCCTAAGAGAGTTTCCACATCAAAAACATTAGTGTTATGTGTTTCTATTGTGTTAAGATCTTGCTTTCATGTTTATCATTCTAATCTGCAATTTAAAATTTGTAAGTTTGTGAAATTTTATTGATATTGTGACATAATTGATTCACCCCCGCTCTTATTTGTGTGTGTTCTTCTTAAGGTCTAACACATAATACACATAAGAATATAATAATTATACCCAATCTATAAATTCTCATTCTCAATAGGATTCGATCTTGGATAGCTAACTAGGAAAAGGTTTTTTTATTTTGGGAGGAAGGAAGAATTACAAAAAGAGTAGAAGAACAATTCGAAACATTAGTTGGAGGGATTAAAGGATTGTATTCTTCTTTGACCTTATAACTTTCCGATTTAGATTTTGTCCAAATTATTTCAACCTCCTTAGTAGAGAAAATCAATAACTGGAGATAGGTAGATAATCAATAGAATTATAGCTAACCTATTGTGGAAAGGTTCAGGATTCAACTTGAAAGTAGTATTTTACCCAGATTCCCCAAAGGGGATTTAATAGAATAGATGTAATAGACCAACCCTTGATTTGGTTGAGAGGTTTGTGACCATTTTGGGATTTCTCCCAAAACTTGTCTTGGTTCCCATTGTGAATAAGCCAAGAAAGGCAAGGGAGGATGATGCTTCTATAAGAAGTAATGGAATTTCAAATCTTCGAACAATATGGGAGGGAAAAAGTTGAGAAAATCCACTTAGGATGAGTCTTTCTCAAGTACATTGAGAGAATAAGTTTACTTTATTTCAGTGTGGATTTTTGTAGATTCTCTATATCTATTTAGCACCAAGGGCTTTATTTTCAAGATCTGGATTTCTTATTCCCACCCTAGAATACTATTTGGGAAGATAGACCTTGGTCCATGCTAACAAGTAGATCTTTTCCTTCTTATTTATGTACTTTAAACCTATAAGAATGCTCTTAAAAATTCTTAGAGATTATTTTGTAATCCTTTTGACATATTGGGGATTGATATAATATATATATTGGTATAACATTTATTACTGACTTGGTCATTGTGATTTTTCCATAGTTAAAATATTAAATTCAAATAACTTTAAATTAAATTTACCATGACAACTATCCTAATCAAATAAAATTTATGTCATACAAATCAAAATTTAAATCCACCAACTTGACATAATCTCAAGTACATTCTTTGGAATTCATATTTGTTAAATCAAGGTCTCCTTTATCTTTGGTTACCTCTAAAACACTTAGTTATTGCTATGATAAGAGCAATTGGATGGTCTTTAGGAATATATGAGTTACACAAAGTAGGTTGCAAAGGTTGTTTGTGACCTAAATTATGGGGACAAACCATGAACAATATAGCATGGGAGATGCCCACCTAGAATCCATTCATTGGTTTTAGTGAAAAATATATGAAACTTTTCCAAGTTATATGTATAGAATAGTTATAAGCCACAATATTTATCTTGTTTCTTGTGCGTATTATTTTCAATAAACAAAAGTGAAAATGAATAACCAATTTTAGAAAATACTCTCTCTCTCTCTCTCTCTCTCTCTCTCTCTCTCTCTCTCTCTCTCTCTCTCTCTCTCTCTCCATAAACCACGTGCAGGTTATGTAAGACTGAAATCTTGCATAAGTTTTAGTTTTGCAGAGCCCACACACATTATGAGGAAATATAATTGTTAAGCTTTTTTAGCTCTATGGAATGTGTACACATTCCATTGAGCTAAATATATTATTCCCAAGAACAAAAAAAATAGTAAATTGTTGCAACTTGTTCCAAGGGCCCACTATTATTTTTCATGTCTTTCTACGACAATATCAGACACTAAAAGACAACACTGTTACACAGAGAAGGTAATGAATTACAGAGAATGCATTATTTAATTGATTCAAAAATTAAAACTCTTCAACACCCTAAGGCTTGGTAAGAGGCTTGGAAAATGAGCGTAAGGCTTGCAAGCTCATTTTCCCTCCATTTTTTTCCCTTTACATGTTTTCTAAATCTTCCAAGATGATTTCTCAAATTTATCATCATCAGTTTACAAATAATCAATTGGATATCTCTAAAAATACCACCATAATCTCACATGTCTTCTCATCTTTCTAACATTTTTTTTTCTATTTTAGGACAATATTAGCATAGTAAGCTTTAATTTTCTTTACCAGTGCCTTGACAGTCCTTAGAGACATATAGCTACTATTTTTTTAATAAATTTTTATCTACTTGACCAAATTAACAATAAATTACATATTAATGTTCTACACTTGATTCTATAAAATTTTAAAAAATAAGTGTTTATTTTTTATTATTTTGATGCAAGTTATGCCCAGCGCACGAACAAGTACTAGATTTTCAGGTTGCGGTCTCTTCAAAAAATCATAAAGAAATAAAATAATTAATAGAAAATTACACAAAAATACACAAATTCTAGATCTCACTCTTGCCTATCATCCTACGCAAGGGTTTTTCAAAATACTAAATATAACTATATCTTTTACTAAGCGTACAAAAAGAACTATGTTATGTTTTTTTGAAAAAACCAGGAACAATTTTCCATGCATGACGGATTTGACCCTCTTATTCTTATCCATTTTTAAAAAATATTATTAGTTTAGAAATTAGATTCTGAGTACTACAATTCTTATTCTTTATGCATCTCCTAAGTTTGAGTGCATGACCCTCAAATTTCTCTTTGAATTTCAGGTTTACCTGATTTCAGAAAAAAAGTGGCCACTTATACCCCCTTTTTGTTCACCATCTCAGTGCACTTACCCATATTCTTATTTATATTACCCATGCTTTTTATCAGTAATAACATTGAAAATGTGTATTTTCTCAACATTAGTTTCCTTCATTATTTTTATTCTTATATCTACTTTTAACTTCTTCATCAACTTATTCCAACTACTATTTACATTGAGCATACTTATTTTCTTCTACCTCTATTTGGTGTAAATCATTTGAAGAATTATTTTTCTTTTTTGTTTGAGTTAAATTATTTTCTATTCAATATTTTTAAATCTAACTTATGCTTAAAATTAAATCTCACTGGATTCTGAAAAAGCTAGGGGATGGAGCGGGAAGCACGGTGGAGACAACGGTCACCTGCACCTCGACGGGCAGAGGCTCAAGGCCAGTATGGACGAAGTGGTTTCAAGAAACATGGTGGTCTGGCATATTAGAAACAATATGTAAAGGTTGGCAATTCCCATTCATATCAACAATTAGATATTAAAAGTACTGCAGGGATGCAATTATTGCAGAATGCATGGAAAATAGTTAGTGTGGGTATCTAATGAGGCATTCACATTAATGGTGAAGATTGAAATTTTATTATCATGGTTGCACGATAGAAACAACAGAAATGCTGGAACACTATAGCGACTGTGTATAGTTTTGAAAATATGAAATTCATCCAACTCGTTGTAATCGTGAGGTGATGGAATATTTTAAATAACCCAATGGAATGATGTCTGATTCATCTAGACATTAATATCAGTTCTAAGAAACAATTGGTGGTGGCAATGGTGAAGTTTGAGTGCAAACAATGTTAAAGTTGTTGATAACATTAACACAAGTCTGATTTTTTTGACAGTTTTATGTGCCTCTACTCAGAGATCTGTAACTTTTGACTCAGACATAATTTGGTTAATCTCTTCAGTGGAGTTGGGCACAATTAGGATAGCTCCAACATATCCTAAAATGAAAAAAATCCAACAGTGGAATAATTATTTATGCCCCCCGCATCGAGGCCTAATTTGACTGTCATAAATATTTTTAAATCCACCCAACAACAAGAATTTTTATTGATGATTAATGTTTTCATATGCCACTTTTCCAAATATCATTTGAAGATGTTAAATTGTATCCTTATAAACTTTTAAATCAATAGTTTATAAAGATATCAAAATATAAATGAGAGAAGACCACGAGAGGAAAAATAAAATAAAGATTAGAGAGGAAATGATTTTCAAGAATTGGTTACAGTAACCGAATAACTACCAATAAGATATTATTTATTGGGGGAAAGTTGATGAGATCCAGGGTTCCACTTTTTTTTTTGTTTTGGCAGTCTGTGTGCTCCAGCAAAGAAGGAAAATTATTTCTTATTGTAACAAGGGAAAGAGGGATTGCATGTAATGTTTTCAGTTATGGTTTATGGAGGAGTAAATAGATCTTTGAGTCTTTTACTGTGTATTGAGGAGGAAGGAGGAATATGTATCAGATCTTTGAGTTTGAATATATTTTTCTGATTGAGAGTGATCTGTGCACCATTTCAGTCATCTTCTTATGCTATCATATTTGTACTCATGAATGTTATTAAATCTGTGAGTTTATTCATTCATGTATCTGAAAATAAATATTAAATCTTTCTCATGCTCTTACAATGGGAAGAATAAGTGAATGGTCTTTGTGCCATGCATTTACTTTTTTTTTAAATTATTAAATCCACAATCACATTCACACCATGTTGATGGGCGAATGTTAGTATGCCTTTGTGTCTTCTGGTTAAAGACATAACCTATATTTTAATTCATTGTAAATCTATCTAAGAGGGAGCTGTACCTCTCAATTCAGAGGAAAGTTATGAATCTAATGATAAATTCTCCAACTATTAGTAGCATTTTTACTTTCATCTGGGCATTATGAGTCAGTTTGTGTTGGTATTTTTTTAAGTGCAAATCTGTTTGCTAACAGATTTTTGGTGACTCTACTGGGGAACTGGAATCGAAGATCAGTGCTAAATTTATTTCCTTAGTTTGTATATTATATATGTATATGCAGACTTGGTGACTATTAATTCATCATGCAGACCAGAAAGATCATGATCAAGAAAAGGCCTAATCCTAGCCTTATGGAAATCTATCCAACACATGAAAAAGTGTTGCACCAGTTCTCGGGCTGTCAAAAATAACATCAGAATTGAAGATGATCATGTAAGCACTCTTTTGTGGAGTAGCCTCTGTGCACGATTCCACAAACTCAAGGATCTGAAGGAGTATGAAGGAAAGGTGGCGAGGCTGAAAGAAGAGCTGATAGTTGATGATGATGGACCTCTAGTAATATCATCTTACTTCATTTCACACAATTATGCAGTCTTTGGTGATCATGATGGCACTCAAGAACTCAAGGATAAAGATGATAAAGGTGCATCTGAATATTTATTTCCTCATGATGTAGAAAATTTCAGATTCGAAAGTGATGATAGTCATCTTGCTTCGAAAGTTCCTATTTATAAAAAATTTGACAGTAACATGTTACCAGAGTTTGGATGTTTTGTTTTTAATGAGAAGGTTGAAAGTAACCTGTCCCATTGTGAAATCGGTGGTCAGTCCATTGAAAAATCTTGTCAATCTAAAAATGAAATTTGTGGTTGTGATGAGGTAAAGATACCTTTGGCTAAAGCACCTCATGCTGAAATTTTGTTTGAGAAAAGAAGGTATGAAGCTGACTTCCAATCTATTGGTGACTCAGCTAGTGTGTTGAAGGATGCCCCTCTCAATGAAGAAGAAGACATTATAGAAATTTTTTTATCATCACTCAAACCAGATCATTTCTCTTGAAATGATTCAAGTATTCATCCAAATCAAGTTGAAAATGAAACACCGATAAATGATTTCTCTTTTCATTCCTCTTTATGTAGTTTTGCTGATTTGGGTTGTGGAAGTAATGTTGGAAAATTTGATGACACTTTGGGAGAGAAAAAAGATAGCATGCAAAGGGTGAGTCTTGATGACAACACTTAAGGATATCGTGCACCCTTTCTTGAAGAGATTTCTACACTTTATTTTTTTCAGTTTGAATTGAAATCTGGCTTGATGGATGTTGAAGATCAATCCTTGGGAGAAAAAGAATGCTATGATGAATTATGGCTGTTTGGGAAGGAATGCTTGGTTAGCATATTTATATGTGCCTTTAGCTTGAGGTTCAGCATTGAATAAGTTGCTAGTAGGAAATGGTTTGGAGCTACTCCATTGAGACATGATTTGCTATTGCGGAAAGGCTCCTACTTCTTACAGCCAGTAAATGGATTCACGTGACTTTTTTTTACTTCTGGCTCCTGTGGTAGGCTATTTTCCTACCTTTGTATATATTGTAAATATTCTTTTTGTGTGCATAGTGTTAGTTGGAATAATGTACAAGCTTCGTGTTTCTGGTAATTTAGGTGTTTAGGCTAGTTGGTTTTGCCCCACTCCCCTCTTCCCTTATGCAAGCAAATCCCAATTTTTCTTTCCTTAGTGACTCTATTCGCCCAATGGATAAGGCACTTATCTTTTCCCAGAGATTGCTGGAGTTCTTTGCTTTTGTGCCAAAAAGCATTCCCCAGTCAGAGCTAGCTGTTGGCCCACTTATAGTGCCCCAGTTTAAAATTTTCAAAACTCAGCCACTATCTTGTTATTATTGACCAAAATGCAGGATTTGTATGGTGGTTGATTCTTATCCTTGAAAAGATCATGCTTATAAAGATGAAAAGTGGAAGCATAAATATTTGAACCCCTTTGAACATGGTTCAAACTTTTTCAAAGTGGTTCGAGGGTGTTCAAAGTGGTTCAAACTTGTTCAAAGTGGTTTGAGGGTGTTCAAAGTGGTTCAAACTTGTTTAAAGTGGTTTGAGCATGTTCAAAGTGGTTCGAGGTTATTCAAAGTGGTTCAAGGGTGTTCAAAGTGGTTCAAACTTGTTCAAAGTGGTTCGAGGGTGTTCAAAGTGGTTCGAGGATGCTCAAAGTTGTTTAGAGTGGTTCGAGGGTGTTCAAACTTGTTCAATCGGGTTCAATGAAGTTCATACGTTCAAGATGGTTCAAAAAGGGTACAAGGAATATTTTATAGTGTGTTGGAATATACTAAAAAGATGTCTCATATTTTATTATAGAGATTGGAAATGGAACAAACATCACATGATGTAAAATTTAAAATGAAGGGAAATGATTCCTTACCTTTCATGTTGGCAATGCCCATTCATATCAACAATTAAATGTTAAAAGTACTACAGGGATGCAATCATTGCAGAATGCATGGAATACAGTTAGTGTGGGTATCTAATGAGGCATTCACATTAATGGTGAAGATTG
Source organism: Thuja plicata (assembly GCA_018584345.1). NCBI lineage: Eukaryota > Viridiplantae > Streptophyta > Pinopsida > Cupressales > Cupressaceae > Thuja > Thuja plicata. The sequence continues at coordinate 1,232,649 of MU225338.1, read as the reverse complement.
CAATTTTATTATCATGGTTGCACAATAGAAACAATAGAAATGTTGGAACACTATAGCGACTGTGTACAGTTTTGAAAATCTAAAATTCATCCAACTCATTGTGATCGTGAGGTGATGGAATATTTTAGAAAACCCAATGGAATGATGTCTAATTCATCTAGACATTAAAATCAGCTCTAAGAAACAAGTGGTGGTGGGAATGGTGAAGTTTGAGTGCAAACAATGTTAAAGTTGTTGATAACATTAACACAAGTCTGATTTTTTTGATAGTTTTATGTGCCTCTACTAAGAGATCTATAACTTTTGACTCAGAAATAATTTATTCAATTTCTTTTGTGGAGTTGGGCACAATTAGTGTAGCTCCAACATATCCAAAAATGAAAGAAATCCAATGGTGGAATAATTATTTATGCCCCCCACACCGAGGTCTAATTTGACTGTCATAAATATTTTTAAATCCACCTAGCAGCAAGAATTTTTATTGATGATTAATGTTTTCATATGCCACTTGTCCAAATATCATTTGAAGATGTTAAATTGTATCCTTATAAACTTTTAAATCAATATTTTATAAAGATATCAAAATATAAATGAGAGAATATCACGAGAGGAAAAAGAAAATAAAGATTAGAGAGGAAATGATTTTCAAGAATTGGTTACAGTAACCGAATAACTACCAATAAGATATTATTTTTTGGGGGGAAGTTGATGAGATAGGGTTCCGCTTCTTTTTTTTTTGGCAGTCTGTGTGCTCCAGCAAAGAATTAAAATTATTTCTTATTGTAACAAGGGAAAGAGGGATTGCATGTAATGTTTTTAGTTATGGTTTATGGAGGAGTAAATAGATCTTTGAGTCTTTTACTGTGTATTGACGAGGAAGGAGGAATATGTATCAGATCTTTGAGTTTGAATATATTTTTCTGATTGAGAGTGATCTATGAGTCATTTCAGTCATCTTCTTATGCTATCATATTTGTACTCATGAATGTTATTAAATCTG
>MU225338.1:1201768-1213106 GCA_018584345.1 Thuja plicata | reverse complement strand
CATTTCTATCATCCTTTAAGACATAACATTGACTACCAAAGATTTTGAAGTAACTTACATTGGGTGTTTTACCATACCATAGCTCATAAGGTGTCTTCTTTGTGTCCTTCTTCAATTGTACTTTGTTTAGTGTGTAGACAGTAGTACTCACAGCTTCCCTCCAGAAGATTTGGGTGATGTATTTCTCTATCATCAGTGTTCTAGTACAATCAACTATTGATGTGTTCCTTCTCTCAACAATACCATTTTGTTGTGGTGTTCTTGATGCAGAAACCTATCTTTTTATACCATGCTCATTACATAAATTAGTGAATTCATCTTATATAAATTCTCCTCCTCTATCTGACCTTAAGCATTTCAAATCCTTACCACTTTATTTTTCTACCATATCCTTATACCATTTAAACATCTTGAATGCTTCAGATTTATCTTTTAGAAACATGACTGTCATCATTCTAGACTAATCATCAACAAAGAGAATAAAATATCTTTCTCCATAATAACTCTTTGTCCTCATTGGTCCACATAAATCAGTATGGACTAATTCTAGAATGTCATAAGATGTATGGGTTTTACTTTTGAAACTAGACTTAGTCATTTTACCTTTTTGACAATTCTTGCACATGATGTTGTCTGGTTTTGTCATCGTCGGTAAGCCTCTTACATTTATCCTTCTACTTATTTTCATCATGTTGTCAAAATTCACATGACACAATATTTTGTGCCACAACCATATGTATTTGTTTCTAGTCATTAAGCAAGTGGTGTTAGTATCATTTAGATAGAATGAGTTACCTTAAGTCTGTTCATCGGTACCAATCAATTTTCCTGATTCATTGAAGATCTTTGCCTTCTTATTCTCAAATGCTACTCTGTGACCTAAATTATTCAGCTGAGAAACACTCAAAAAATTATAATTCAATCCTTTTACCCAATAATCATTTTCACATTTAATCATGTTATTCAGCATTATAGTTCCTTTACCTTCAACTAGACAAGGTGTATTATTACCCATTCTTACTGTACCACCATTATAATACTCAAAAGTGTTAAAATTTTCTTTATCACCAGTCATGTGGTGAGTGCAGCCACTATCTATTATCCAGATGTCATTCTTGCTAACGTTAGATATGAGTGTAGTTTCTACATACCTTTCATCTTCATGTGAATCATCCTTCACAGCTACAAATACCATCTTGATGTCTTCATTAGGTTCGGTGTCAATATCTTCATCTTTGCAAGCAGCTAGGTAGCTAGCCTTCTTTCCTTTGTCCTTGTAGTCTTGATTATCTCTTCTTTCTGATTGTCGATAACCTCTATAATCTTTGTTATCACCCTTGTCATATTTCTTCTCAAAAGATCTGTCATTACTTCTGTTAGGACATCTTGCAGCAAAGTGTCCAATCTCTTTACAATTAAAGCATACAAGTGGTAACTTGCCTTTGTATTTAGCTTTGCCTCTCTGCATTCTTCTAGCCATAAGTGCTTCTATTTCATCTAGATCTTCTTCTTCAATTTGATTTTCACTATCTCTTCTAGATGTGTGTCTATGACTTGATTTGCTTATTCTCATAGAAGACTTAAATGCAAACTCTAACTTTGGTAAGACACTATTATCAAAGTTATTCATCTCAAATGAAATCAGTCTACCAATTAAACTATCAAGAGTAACTGTATTGTTTGCTACTGCTCTCATTTCTTGAATGGAAGAAACTCTAATAGAATATATAGGCAGTAAGGTTCTTAAGATTTTACTACCACTATCTCCTCTTCAAGTGTACCTCCAACTCCTCGTATAGTATTGACTACTTATTTTATTCTTGTGTTGTATTGTGTGATGTTTTCTCCTTCTTTCATTCTGAGATCGTCAAATTTTCCTCTAAGGATTTCTGCCTTTGCTCTCAGAATATTTCTATCACCTCCATGTACAAGATTCAGTTTGTCCCACATCTTCTTTGGAGTTTTGCAATCCTTGACATCTTCAAATTCAGCATTAGAGAGTGAGGAAGAAAGATCTATAACCATGTAGTTATGTTCATGCTTCTCTCTCAATTTATCTACTATCAATACTCCTGTAGGCAACACATATTCAGTATCTAGGAATTGAGTAACATCATTACCAATACCTGATAAGTGGAGTGTTATCCTGCTTTTCTATGAAGCAAAGTTGTCTTTGTTCAACTTGGGCACATCTCGTCTATTCATCTTGTGATCTTGACTTAGGTCTTGAAACCTTCCTTTCTATGCACACAAGCTCTCATACCAATTGTTAGTAATAAATGAGAGGGGGGTGAATCAGGGGCCTCAAAAATTTATCCTTCAAACATTAACCACCAATCAAATAAACCTCAAATTATTAATTCCCTACAAGATGCATGCCATGAAATACTTATAATGATTTAAATATCTGTCAGTTTTCCTTGTTTGTCCTTATTCTCCTTAATTACTGATAAGAAGTATAACTATTTACTGAAACTCAGTAAATAAGTAGAGTATACTGATCAACCCAATGTTAACTATGCCAGATACAAAACAATAAAGAAATGAATCATACACACATAACACATGAATTTTTAATGTGAAAACCCTGTTAAGGGAAAAACCATTGGGACCAGTACACCAAATTTTTACTCTTTTGAAGTGAACCCTATTAGGAGCCAACCCTGTTAAAGGTTACAAACACACTATTAAGTGTGAACTTGTTAGAGGATTTTATACATAGAGGTTTCCACTTAGTATCGGGCATCTATTGCTACCATCTTTGAATCAGCCTCCTTCTTAGACTGTCAATAGGTATCGGGCAAGTCCAATGCTACTTTCATGAATAAACTTTTTGGCACTCATTGGGATGTACCTCAATATATAGAAGATTGTTAAGTCCTACTCTATTAAGAGACTTGATGCTTCAATGGTTAAATTGAAATACTATGACCTGTTCATGATGCAACATTGAATTGCAGATTTTTAGATCTATTTAAGTACATTACCTCTGATTAATGTATCAATTCAATTCTTTGTGCTCCATAGTTTCTTCTCTATGATGTTGTGCTTCACTATTCATTTGTGTCTACAAAATTCTTTAGCTCTCCTTCAACTTGATTGATCAGGACTATATGAAGTTTTTCTTCATCAGTTTCTCTTTAGCATCCTCTTTCTATTCACTCCCCTTAATACCCTTTTCATGTGATACAAAAAATGAATTAAGCTTGTCTCTTATATAGACATGATATTCACTGTCTCTTGATTCTTGATTCTTGGCATGAAAAACAATCCAGCCAATTTGATTTAAAGCATAACTCCTGATTTATCTTGTAGTTATCTTCTTGCCGACTATTCAAATCTTCTTTAAATCAATCACTTAACTCTGGTCAAATACAACAAGGAAAATAACCATTTATGTCTATCTTTAGCTCTTGCTAGCTAGATATTTTTTCCTTTCCTGAACTCTCTATTCCATCAGTCAATTCTACAGTTAGTCGTCGGTGACAACTAACAGTTCTGTCGGAGTGACTGTAGTTAACTTCGGGATCTCCGTCCGTTGGGCATCATTGGATTTTTACTCGTCGGGCAACTTTGTTTTCAGCTTGTCGGGCATCCTATGGTTTTGCTTCATCAGGAAACATTGTCTTCTTCTCATCGGGTATCACTATGACTTTTCTTCTTTGCCTTTACCGATAGTGTGCACTCTATCGGTGTTATCTGTCACTTAGTGAATACTTGACTTTTATGCATTGCTGAAAGCATAACCTTTGTTCCATTGATTCTCTGAAGTCTTTGGGATTATGTACACGACAGTTCAGATGATATCAAGTTGACATGAATGAAAATACAAACCATTAAATGATTTAATTCCTTGCATTATCTTCAACTTAACATTATCAAACATTCAATCAGTTACATGTCATTAAGAAGCCCAAAAGGTAAAAGTGTAAAAAGAAAGACTTAGAGGGTCTGCACTCACTTGGTGGAAATTCATCCAAGGTAAGAGGGAAAAATAAGGAAAGAAACCCATAGCCACTTGGAAAGATATGGTAGCTAAAATTAGATAGGCATATGTACTAGAAGATTCTAAAATTCAGTTGCATAAGAAGAGACAGTTTAAGACAAAAAGAGTTGGATGTTAACTCTTACACTGAGGAGTTTCAAAGGTTGTGCATGAGATCAAGAGTTGTAGAAGATGGAAGTGTGAAGGTAGCCATATACCTCAATGGTTTAAGATGGACTATTCAAGAAAAAATTATTCTACTGAACCCTACTATAGTTTTATAGGTGCCACCAACTTGCAGTTAAGGTGGAAGAAAAGTTGAAAAAGAAACAAGACTCAAGCAATACCATAGGAAGAGGAAGAGGAAGAGATGGAAGAGGCCAAATAGGAGGATATGGAGGTAGAATTTTAGAACCAAGGAATAAAGGAGAGACTAAATTGACAAAAAAACAAGAGGGAGGATCAAATAGAGGAGGCTTCAATAGAGGAAGAATCTCTAATAGTAATTGGAGAGGAAGGAACAATAGCCAAGGAAGAGGTTCTTATTTTTCTACCATGAAATGCTATCATTACAACCAAATGGGACGCCCTGCTTATAGGTGTCCAGAGAAAGGCTCTACTTCCAAAGGGAGTGACAAGAGAGTCAATTTTGTTCAAGAATAATCTAGTGGTGGTAAAAAAAACCTTGAAGTACCCTTAGAGTCAGAAGAGGGATGAAATTTGATGATAAGAAGAACACTGATTAAAGAACCGATGAGAGAAGAACCAAGCTAGAGAAGATCACTATTCAGAGTGAAATGGAAAATAATGGGTAAAGTGTGTAAAATCATCATAGATTCAGGGTCAATTGACAATATTGTGTCAGAGGAGGTAGTTAGAAAATTGAAAATGAAGAGGATTCCACATAGCAATCCATACAAGGTTACTTGGTTGAACAAGGGATAACATATCCTTGTGAATGAACAAGCCTGGGTGAAATTCTCTATTGAAAGATACAAAGATAAGTTACTGTGTGACATCCTTCCTATGGATGCATGTCACCTCTTACTAGGAAGGTCATGGAAATTTGACAAACAAGCCATGCATGACGGAGCCAAGAATGCATATTCTTTCAGGAAAGATGGTGTGACTTTCAAAACCCAGTCACTGCTAGAAGAAGGAGAAGTGAAGCCCACAAGCCTTAATTTTATCTTGGTAAGTGGAAAGAATTTCTTAGAATCTATAGAGGAAGGAGAGGGAGTAGGATATGCTTTGTTTTTGAAGCCAAAGGAAGAAGATGGAAAGAGGACAGTAAAGAAGAGAAAGATTCCTAGAGAAGTCCAAGAGTTGCTAAAAGAGTACAAAGGCATTGTAAGTGATGGGAAACCAGCTACCCTACACCCTAAGAGATCTATTAGACACAAAATATACTTCATTCCCAAAGTCACCCTACCTAATAAAGCTTCCTATAAGATTAACCCTCAAAAAAATGAGGAAATTACAAAGAAAATCCAAGAACTCCTAAACCAAGGCCACATTAAGAAAAGAATAAGCCCATGTGTTGGTCCCATTGTCCTAGCACCCAAAAAGGGAGGAACTTGGAGGCTATGCACTGATTCTAGATCCATCAATAGAATCACCATTAGGTATAGATTACCTATCCCAAGGTTAGAAGACCTAATGGACTATTTAGGAGGGGCAAAGTATCTTACTAAGATTGACCTAAACAGTGGTTATCATCAAATTAGGGTCAAAGAGGGAGATGAATGGAAGACTGCCTTCAAAACCATAGAAGGTTTGTATGAGTGGCTTGTAATGCCATTTGAGCTATCAAATACCCTATCCACATTCATGAGGCTTATGAATGAAGTTCTAAAAGAATACATTGGTAAGTTTTCTGTAGTATATTTGGATGATATCCTAATATTTAGTAAGACTAAAGAAGAACATTTGAGACATTTGCAAATTGTGTTTAAGAGACTAAATGAAGAAAAGCTAATGATGGATCTGGATAAGTGTGAGTGAACTTGAAGCAGAAGCTAGTGTATCTTAGTTTTGTGTTGTCTTAAGGGACTCATAAGATGGATCCAAGAAAGGTAGAAGTCATCATCAACTAACCTACCCCCAAAACTGCAACAAAGGTGAGTATATTTCATGGCTTAGCTTAGTACTATGGGAAATTCATCAAGCAGTTTAGTACTATTTGTGCTCCTATGTTAGATACCCTATAAGGAGGGATGAAAATAAAGTTTGTGTGGAACAAAAAATCTAACCAAGGGTTTGAATTCTTGAAGAAAATGATATCCACTCAACCTATCTTAACTCTACCAAGTTTTGAGAAACTCTTCACAGTTGAGTGTGATGCTAGCAATGTTGATATTGGGGTTGTTTTAAGCTAAGAAGGGAGATCGGTGGCTTTTCATAGTGAGAATCTCAGTGAATCAAAGAGGAAGTACTCTTACTATGAATTAGAGATGTATGCTCTAGTCCAAGCATTAAGGAAATGGAGGTACTATTTGCTTTCTAAATAATTTGTGGTGTATTCAGACAACCAAGCACTTAGTTTTTTGAACTCCCAAGACAAGCTCAGTCACAAACACATGAAATAGGTGGAGTACTTGTAGGCTTACACATTCAAGATCAAGCATAAGAAGGGACTGTAGAAAAAATTAGCTGATGCACTTCGTAGGAGACTTTTGACATTACACGAAGTACAATTGTAGAGCACAGACATTGAGAGATTCAAGGACTTGTATGCAGAGGATGAAGACTTCACAGAGATATATAAGGTATGTAAAGAAAATAAGAATCATTTCCATGGTTATTTTTCTAACTATACAAATTAGAGTGACTTATTTCTTAAAGGAAGTTTGTTATGTCTCCCTAGGTGATCAATTAGGGAAAATTTGATTCAAGAAAAGCATAATGGGGCACTTAGTGGTCACTTTGGAGTCAATAAGACTCAAAAGTTAGTGCAAAGGTTTTATTTTTGGCCAAGAATGAGTCTAGACATTAGAAAGTATGTGGAGTGTTGTGTAGTGTGTCTGAAAGCCAAGGGAACATCCTCCAATGTAGGCCTTTATCAGCCCCTCCCCATTCCAAGTAGACCTTGGGAATGCTTGAGCATGGAATTTGTTGTGTGATTGCCAAGGACAAAACAAGGATTTGAGAGTATATATGTCATAATAGACAGATTCAACAAAATGGCACATTTTTTCCCTTTTAAGACTATTCATTATGATTGTAACATAGCACATGTTTTCTTCAAGGAGGTGGTTAGAATCCATGGGTTACCCTTGAGAATAGTTTCAGACACATACTCCAAATTTATGAGTCACTTTTGGAGGACACTGTGGAAAAAGTTGGGAACCAATCTGTCCTTTGGGTCTGCATATCACCCTCAGATGGATGGTCAAACTGGCATAGTGAATAGGATTCTAGGAAACCTACTGAGGTGTCTCACTAAGGAATATGGTCAAGCTTGGGACCAACTTTTGGGGCAGGCAAAATATGCTTTACAATGATACAATAAACATGACAACTGGAAGGAGTCCATTTGAATTTGTTTATGGGTTAAACCCTAGAGGGGTATTTGATCTTAGAGAGTTAAAGGATGGAGCCAAAGGGAGTGGCTATATAGAAGACTTAGCACACTCCATGAATGAAGTACATGAATCAATGAGAAAGACATTGACAGAGAACACTACAAAGATAAAGCAAAAGGTGGATGAAATAAAGAAGCATATACAATTACAGGTGGGGATCTTGTAATGGTCCATTTGAACAAGGAAATATTGCAGAAGGGAGTTCCCAACAAGCTACAAATGAGTAGATTAGGCCCTTGCACTATTCTAGCCAAATATGGCAATAATACTTACAAGGTTGAACTTCCAGAAGATATTGGATTGTCTCTGGTCTTCAATGTTTCAAATCTGGTCCTTTATAAGGGGTCTACTCATGATCCTGATCAGAGTCTTACATAATTAATCCAAGAGGTGGAGGACCTAAAATTAACCCCTACACCACCAAAGAAAGCAATAAAGGTACTTGATTCAAGAGTCTACAAACATACTAGACAAAAGGTTGTCAAACAACATCTGGTGAAGTGGCATGGCCAAGGAGATACAAAGGAAACTTGGATCAAAGAATTAGAGTTCAATAAGTTGGGGATATACTCCAACTTGCTCAATCCAATGGTGGATTGAAATCTTTTTATTTGGGGAGAATGGTGCAAGAGCACCTAGGTTAACTCCTAAGTTCAAAGTTTTAGTTGTGGCTTGTACTGACTCTAGCCAAGTCAAGAGTGATTACTTAGGCCTTAGAATGTATTGTGAGTTAGTGTCTAGGAGGATTAGACTAGGTTCAATCCATCCTAGTTGTTTTTTCTTTTGTTAGAGTTTATTGGTTTTGTATCCCAAGTTGGGAATTTGGGTCTAAAACCCTAGAAGGTTTAAGAAAGCTTGTATTTGAGACTAAAATGGCCTCTATGGTGTTTTTACATCATTTCATATAGATGTGAGGTCATAAATCTATGTTAGAGGCAATATTGGAAAAGTTGTCAAAATGTTGTCATGACAACATTTGTAACTTTACAAAGTTGCATGAAAAAATTGGCAAGAAATAATTTCTTTCGATGTTTGAGGTTGGGTAGTTATTGTAACCACCTAAAAACATGGGGAAATCATATTAAACCATGAGGAGGACCTTTTCACGAGGTGAGATTATGTGGAGAAGAAATTAAAATTTGTCTAAAGTTGCTCTGTTATTGTGTTCTTGTGCACTATTACTAATCTTTGATTGTTAGTGTTCTTAGATGGATTGAATCCCTCATTCTCGAGTTGGATTCTTGTAGCTAGGGTATTTAGAGTTTATTTTTATTTTTTGTGAAGTTTCTTACTGTTCAATAGAGTAGTTTTGCAAATTCTTTTCTTAGTTAGTAGTTTACTGGTCTTGTCAACATAGTTTTGAGAAAAATGGATTGCCCATAGATCTCCACCATGCATTTCATCATGGAATTGAGGGATATGGTAAGGGAACTCATGTATAGTGTAAATATAAATGGAGGAGCTCCGAGAATAATTTCAACTATTTTTAACGACAATCCCTAGGTGAGTCCAATGCATCTGGTTAGGTGTTTGTCAGTGAACTAATGGTGTTTGAATGTAGGGATATGATTTTTGGAGTGAAACCAAGAGTGGTTTTGTGAGAATTGAGGTCATATAGACACCTCCTAATAAGATTAGGCCTTTCCCAATCCATTTCGGTACATTTTTAAGAAGAAGTTACTAGACTGAACCAAAATATCCCAATTAGCCCTAGTTGCCCTTAATTCTAGGAATCCACTGTACGGAGACCTTGGAGCCCTAAGACTTGAAAAATATTTCATTTCTTGTGAAAGGATGTCATAATATCATTTTTTTTGGGTTTGTTTGTGAAAGTTTTACAAGAAGTGGGAAAAACTAGTCAAATAGGGCTAGAAGGAGTATTAGGCCTAAAAGACAAAATTCTCTAGGAGTTTAGAGATCATTTTAAAAAGGATTGATAACCTATTATAATGGGATCAAAAGAAGTTCAAGAAGTTTTCTAAGGATGAATTATATCCCCTACAAATACTTTCTAAGGAGAGGAGTTAATCTAAGACACTTAAAGTCATCCATGAAAGAGCAAAGAAGTGAAGTGAAACTTGATGATAGTTTCCCTTAGTGAAGCACAATGGTTACCAACTCTTAGAGTGGTATCGAAGATTTACTAGACTATCTAAGTAAGGACTAGGAAGATCCTAGAAGAAAGAATAGGTTCTTGGGAAAACTAAGAACAATTAGGGTTCTAGTAAGCTTGTGCAAGCATGCTAAGGGACTTCTCTATCAGATAAGTTTGTAGAATATACTAATCATGTTGACATTTCATCTCATAAAGTCAATTGGAAAGATCCATCCTCTCTCCCTTTATCACCAGTGCAAGTTCAAGAATTTGATTCCATTCTTTTGAGTACGTCTGTATATTTTACTAAAGGAAGTGATACTCTGCTCTGGCGTCCTTCTAAAAATTTCAAGTAGTTTGTTAAGGAAGGATATAAGGCTATACAACAAATAGAAAATATAAGTATATCACAACATTATTTTTTCTTTTTTTGAAAAAGTTCACTCCTTCCCAAGTCAGGTATTTTTTGCTGGCTTTCTATTCAAAAAGGAATTCTTACTAGTGATAGATTTGTTAGTCTGCAAATTGCCCCCCTTTTAATTGTGTTCTATGCGGTGTGATAGCTGAGTCTGTGGATCATCTTTTTATACAATTTGAATTTGCATCTCAGTGTTGGTCTTTTTTTATGGACAAGCTTTCTATTTTCTTCCCTTTGCCTTTATATCTTTTGGATCTCTTTCAATCTTGGCCAATTTTGTTTTCTAATTCATTATTTGCATGTCTATGGTTAATTATTCCTTCCTCTGTCATTTGGTCAATTTAGTTTATATATATATATATATATATCCGTGTATATATGTGTATTTATATACACATATGTATACATGTATATACACACACACACACACACATATATATATACATATATATATATCTATATACATATATATGTATATATACATATATATGTATATATATGTGTGTGTATATATACACACACACACATATATATATATATATACACACATATGTATATATGTATATATATATATACACATATGTATATATGTATATATATATATACACACATATATATACATATATACACACATATATACATATATACACACATATATACATATATACACACATATATACATATATACACATATATTTACATATATACACATATATATACATATATACACATATATATACATACACACACACACACACACACACACACACACACACATATATATAAATATATATATGTGTATATATATACATATATATCTATATACATATATGGAAAAAAATGGGATTCATTTTTTTTTCATTGTTTTCATCCTTGTCAGCATATGACATGGATCTTATCATGCTGGATATGTGCGTCATTGAACTTGTCTTTTTTGTGCTCATATCTTCATAGTTAGTTTCCTAATTATGGTTTGTGTGACCACAATTATTTCTTTTCGGCAATTGGGATGATTGGTTTTTTCCTCCTTGCAAATTTTATGGTTTGCAATGGCTCAATATATTCTCGGCATTTCACATATCTTTCATTTATTATTAGCTTTGTCCTTTGGTAGACTCTTTGGTTACTCATGTTAGAGTAATAAAGTGATTCCACTTATTAATTAAATCATATTGATTTAATTATTAAGTCACTTATTATCTCTTTTTTACTTAAGCTAAACTTTAGGCATTTAATAATTAATTCTTTTATTAATT
>MU225338.1:1185269-1201705 GCA_018584345.1 Thuja plicata | reverse complement strand
GTTTCCTCTTCCATCAATCTGTGATTTTTGGCCTCCATAGCTTTTTTGCTTCTCTCTTTCTGTGACAGGTTTGCATGCAGGTGATTCTTGGGAGTTGTGGGTTGATAGTTTTCATCAATTCCAATAACTCATTCTATCTTGCAATTTGCCACGGGGTATTTGTGGCATGTGTGTGCTGAGATATTATATGTTGGATGTGTATTGTCATTTGTGGGAATATATTTTTAATTATTAAAAAGTATGGTGTTTTTTGGTTATCGGTATATCTTCTTTAAAGTTCTTTATCTTCATATCCATAAGATTATTCTTTCATTCTCCAAGGCCTTAGAGGTTTTTTTGTACCTTTGCGAAATCTTTTGAGCTCGATTAATTGCAGCTCTTACTTTTTATTGTGATGGTTGTGCGACCAAATTCGAGAGTTGGCATAAGCACAAAAGTTTGGTTATGTTCATCCTACAATTCATTATACATGGATTATTATCCTCAATATTTTAGAGTTTTCCAAGAAGTTGAGAGATGGGAAAGACCATTATTGGGCTTTTTAAAATGATGATATGATTGCATCGATTTTCATTTGTGATCAACCTCATATCCGCAAAGGCATTAAAAGGGTAATTAGCTTTGACATTCTCTTCCTTGCTGGTAAGTGTATCATTTTCCTGTCTCAGATTCTATCAATTGTTTTCTCAAATGCTTTGGATTTGCTTTAGTCTCCTTTCCTTCTAGATTTTGTTGTCAGTAGGTATCTAAAGCTAAAGTTTTTAAGTGGTAATAAGTTGGTAATGTTTATTCATAAGTATGATTTTTGGGGAGGTGTTGCTCTCATTGGAGGGTTATTTCAGATTACAGGACAAAATAACCTGACCAGAATAACCCTGGATAGAATAACCTGAGGACAAAATAAACCAGGGTCATAATAACTCAATCCAAAATAACCCACAGTCAAAATAAACCATGGAAAAAATAACCCATGGACAAAATAACCCATGGAAAAAATAACCCCATAAGATTATAGGGAAAGGAAAACAAAATTTATAAATTACAAGTATATTTCTAAAAAACTTTTTTGTTCAAAATTTCAATTAAAGTGTCAAATTATGAGACATGTCTTATATAATCTAAAATATTATTATTGTCATAACCATCAACTAGTATGTTTAGTCATTCTTTGAGTTCACGGTATTTTTTCCTGTTTGGTTGTGTAGTGTGTCTAGCCAAATATTTCTCTATTTTATTCTCTTGGAGACCGTGTTCTTTTTTCACCGCTTTGATGAATTTCCAGATTGAGCTATGTGATGATTGAAGCAATTCACTAAATCCTCTATGCCATCCCTCAATATAATTACTGGTTTTGGGAAGATCATGTTGAATAGTTGAATAGCTATTCCACATTGTGATTGGAAACTTGGTTGAAAGTCTGTAGCTTCTTCTAGTTAGTATTCCAATCCACGTGTCTTCAAAATAATTAATTATGGGTTGCAAAGTCTCCTCATGATCCAAAATGACCATGGGTTATTTTGACCATGGGTTATTTTGTCCATGGGTTATTGTAACCTTGGTTTATTGTGTTCTTGGGTTTTTATGGCAGGGTTATTGTGTCCAGGGTTATTTTGGCCGGGTTATTATGTCTGGTTACCTTATTTCACCATCATGCATTGTTAAGTAATCATGAGGTTTACATGGTTTATTAAAGTATTAAAAAGACCCTTAAATGACAGTCCTTCAGGAAGGTTAAATTAGCCCTGCATCCATATGGTATTTTCTTGAACAAGTATTGTGTAAATAGTGTTCACTTGATTGTCTATGCCCCGTTGGATCTTTTGAAGCAAGATTCAGCTCTAGTGCCTACTTCTGCTCAATTTTCTATTATAGTTCCATTGTTGGTTTCTCCTCATTCTTCTCGATATATTCCTAACCTAAATAGTAATATCTATGATGATCCTACTACCATGTTAAATATTCAATTTGGTTCTCATGGCATACATATAACATTTATGGAGGATTAATCTTGTTCATATTTTTTTTATCTTTTTCAGCATAACAGGTTTGGTTGCACGTAATTTTTGTTTTCTGACAAGATTGGAAGACTCTTCTATAATTAGCCCTATGCTCCAGTTTTTCCTTTGTTTCTTTTAGGATGAGGAGACCAATTTTTTATTCATCTCTTTGATGAATTGTATCATAGATTTATTACTCATACTTGTAAAAGATGTATTCTTATCTTAGGGGCTTATGAGCTAAATTGCTTAAAAATTTTGGGTGATTCTAATTGTAACTAGTTTTTGATTGCAGGTAAAAATTGGTTTTATAGGGACCCAAAACCCCTTACAACCATTGAAAAATGATAGACAACATAAAAAGGAAAAAACTGAGAAAGGAATGAGACCCAGCTCGCAACACCAAGAACCAAACAGAAAACTAGAGGAAAAAGCTAGAGACCAGCTAGGCCCTCCAGCAACCAAAAACCAAAATACGAAGCATCAAAAAATAGGAGAACTGCAGGAACTAGGAAAACTCCAGGATACTTCCTTCCGCTTCCTTCTTAGCCTTGGAGACCTTATTGATGATAGTGATGAAATCTAAAAGCTCTGAAATCATGTCTTGGATTTTCTTCTTTTTGGCTGAACGTGTGTGCTTTCCTAGACCTGCACCTTCCATGTCATCTTTTTCATCATCAATCTTCACATTTGGGGATCCAAAATCCAACTGTGATTTAATGGAATTAAAACACTCCATAGTGGAACCCATGAAGATATTATGATTGTAACTGATTTTGGCTAGAGGGGGGGTTTCTATTTAGTATTCTTCTCTCTTTCTTACAGATATTTATATCATATGTTTGGGCAAAGACCACAATTTTTCTTCCTGGTTCTTTTCTTTGGGAGCTCTTGTTCTGATTTAGTAATAACAAGTTTTACAAGGACCCGAAACCTTTACAAAGCAATAAAGTTCATTAGGTTTTACAAGGACCTAAAACCTAAAGAGTTAAAACAAATGTTCAACAAGGAGAAAAAAATAGTTGTGCTCGAGCACCCATAAAGGAAAGGAAACAAGAAAACAAGCAACTAAACCAAAAGAAGTCCCACATATACAACATTAAAAACAAGGAAAAAAAAAACCCCCAAAGGGAAGGAAAATAGGACAGCTACATTCCATGCACCAGCTCCTCCGCTTCGATGATCATAATCTACATATTGTTGATCGAACTCTTGAGCTCTGCAGTATCTTTGTCCTCCTTAGGACTGTTCTTCTTAGTACTAGCTATAGTACATGATCCCAGGCCAATTCCCTCTTTGATCTTTTTTCTTTCCTTCTCTTTTTTATCCCTGTCCATTTTGTCCATCAGAATCTACGCATGACCACAGTAAGTCTTGAGACTGATAAGACATTGTTCCCCGATTTTTTTAACAGTAGCCTCCAACCTCTCCACCTTAGTGGTTAGGTTCATGATCTGCTTAGAATTACTCTCTTTCTTATCCCAATCTTGGATGTCTTTGATATTTCTCTCCATTATCCCCACTTTATTAACAAATTCTACCTAGGCTTCAGAATTCCCTACTACTTCTTTCATTTCATTTAGACAAACAACCACCATTTTTTCCCCAATTACCATACTGTTAAGAATATTTATCTCAGCCTTTATAATATCAAATTATTTTTTTGAATTATTCTGATCATCAATCAAATTTATTACTAGACTAGTGAAACCCACAATGCAATCTTTGTTGTCTGTAGAGAAATAGGGCTCCCCTGTGTCCACATTGTCATGAACATCACTTTCCTTACACCCAGAATCTTCATCAATTCTGTTGTTCTTTTCCCTTTTTATATTTTCTTCTTCCTCCTTCTTCTCTACAGTTTTCTCCCTAAGACTGGTGTCATCATTACCCTCTTCTTTTCTCTCGTCCATGTTCTCCCCTTTTTCC
Source organism: Thuja plicata (assembly GCA_018584345.1). Lineage (NCBI taxonomy): Eukaryota > Viridiplantae > Streptophyta > Pinopsida > Cupressales > Cupressaceae > Thuja > Thuja plicata. Next base: position 1,197,779 of record MU225338.1, on the reverse strand, counting down.
TTATCCTCCATGTTCTCCTTTGTGTTATCCTTTAAATCTTCCTCATCCAAAGTAACATTAATTCTCCTCTTGCTGGAGTGGCTACTCTTATGGGTAATTTTAACTTTCTCCTTACCCTCACTACATTTCCTTTTTTTATCTTCCTTTTTATCCTCCTCAAAATCAGTCTCTATTTACGACTCCTCATTTTGAATCTTCTTCTTTGTTATCTTTTTGCCTTTTTTCATTCCTCTTCCCTCCGCAATCTCCTCATCACTATCCTTCTCCGTTTCTGACCATTCTGAGTAGGGTTTCTTCTAGTTTTTAGAAACACCCTTTCTGTTAGATTTAGGGGTTTTAAACCCTTTGGACTCCTCTTCGCTTTCTGTTTCTTCCCCATACATACTGTCATCTTCATCCCCATCTGTCTCTTCTTCCTCCTTCAAAATATTCTTTCCCAGTGGGCTTTCCACTTTTTTTGATTTCAGCACCTCATATATGAGAAGCATAAGCTCTTGGTGGGATGCATGATCCCCCTTCGGATCTTTTCGTAAGCTAGATATGGTAGCATCTAACGAAGTAAGCAGATAGTAAGGTAAAATTACTTTAATCTTATGCCTAAAATGGTTTAATAACATGAAATGGTGCCCATACACCCTAGTAAACCTACCACCCAGAGTGACATAACTGATTATCACATAAAGGACATACCTCCAAGGTCTAGGAATGCACTTTAGATTATGGTAGGAAGCATCAATCTTGACCAGTTTGTTCTTTTCCTTCTCATTTTTCAGGAAATTCTCCCAAGCTTTATCCGAGATCAGTCTATCTCTATAAAACTTAATACCATCCATACCCATTCCCATTGCTTCAGCGATGATCTCCTCCGTAACCTCCATATACTAGTCTCCAACCAAAATATTGCCCTCTTTCCATGATTTCATAAAGACCCTAGTGATAGAAGGATTCTTGCCATGGAGCCATTCTAGGAAAACAACCAACCCACCCTCTTTCACGATATTCCAAACTCTATGCTTTTTCTTCCAGTTGTTAAAGTTAACAGGCTCAACTCTTTTCTTGTTTCCTCCCATTTTCTTATTCTAGTTGTAACTAATTTTACTATAATGGCTGAAGAAGATGCCAAAAGGACCCAGAAAGTGTGCCAAATCCAGCTCACAATCATAATAGAGTACTTACAACTTCGAAGGTAATAATGACACATCACCTCTGTATTAATGATTTTAAAACAAATTACCATTTATAATAATTTTCTGACGGCTCCTCAATCGATCCATCTCAAGCAATAATTTTGCTTGAGATGGAACATCATTTCCATCATCCCACTATGCCACCTCATCACTCTAACACACATTATTTGTCACCCAGTCAGCAATGCCATTAACCTCACGATACTTATGGGTAATAATATAATTTTCAAAAGAGCACATAATATCTTTGGCTTTTTGAATAATATTATATATAGTCCATGAGGCGGGAGTGTCATTGTTTAAACATTTGACTGTGTTGAGAGAATCCCCTTCTAACCAGACTTTAGTGCTACCTCTTTCTTTAGCTAAAATAAGACCCTAAAGAGCCACACAGGCTTCTACAAGATGATTAGTTTGATTACCGATACAGATAGCTTTTATACCTGTACAGACACCATTGTCATCTCTGATGAAAATGCCACATCCTGCCACCCCTAGGTTTCCCTTAGAGGCACCATCAAAATTTATTTTCTTCCATCCCTTTGGGAGACAATCCCATCTAGCATCCTCTCTTTTAGTTTTATTGTCCTCTCTTTTGGAATTGCCATTGATTTTCCAATTTTTGAATAGGGTAACATCATTCTCCTATAGAGGTTCTAACACTTTATCCTGTAACATAAGGTTCTCTTTTATGGCTCTCTTAATCTTAAAGAAAACCTCCTTTCCACTAGTAATCTTGTCTCTAAACACTCTATCATTTCTTTCTCTCCAGACCCCCAGCAAACATGGGGTAGGATAAAATTCCAGATCTTAGCAACTGTGTCATGCTTTGAAGGATAGATCCAAGATTTGAAAAGACTCTCTATATTATCAGGAAAAGCCCACTCAATATTAAGGACCTGGAAAAAAAGATCCCAATTTTTTCTAACAAACAGGCAGTGGATGAAGATATGACCTGCACTTTCCTCCTCTTGCTTCGCAAAGATAGCACCTGTTAACAATAGTCATACCTCTTTTTCTGAGATTGTCAGTTGTCAGAATTTTATTTTGCATCATTAACCAAAAAAAAGCATTAATTTTAGGAATGAGGTTTTTATCCTAGACTTTCACCCAAAAAGGCTCAATAAGGTCTTCAAATTCCAAATGGTACAGAGAAGAGATAGTTAAGTTACCATCATTACTATGTTTCCAAACAATCCCGTCCTCTTCCTCAATCAAATTGATTGAGTTGAGAATTTTGTTAAGATGACCCAGTCTTATATCAATGATAGATAAATCTTTCCAGTGATCCCTTTCCCAATAGTCTTGTCTTCAACTTTCCTTCCAAAAAAACTTTTACACTGATTCTCAAAGATACACCATTCATGGCATTCCTTGAGGGGGGAATGAAGAATCCACTCATCATCCCAAAAAATAACCTTGCTACCATTTCCCACTTTCCACTTAATTCCTTTTTTAATTCTGGATTTTTTTTTCATAACATTTTTCCATATGAAAGATCCAACCCTTTCCCTATCCTCATTCAGAAAGGCATCAAGATTAGGCCTATCCTTATTATACTTGTTATACCATATAAGAGTCCATTCTCCTATAGAGTTATAGTATCTCCATATAACTTTAGTAAGGAGATTCTCATTCAAGTTCTTAATTCTTCTTATCTCTAAACCACCTTTCTTGATCGGACAACAAACTGTCCCAGGTTATGAGTGCTATCCTTTTTTTTTTCCATCCCTGTCCACATAAACTATTTTTGAATTTTTTGAATAGCTTCACCAAACTTTTTGGGGATTTTAAAAATGCTCAAAGCATAAAGAGGAAGATCTTGTAGGGTAGCTCTGAGAATCTGGATTTTACCTGCTTGACTTAGCAACATCCCTTTCCATCCCACAAGTTTACTATGAAATTTGTCCACTAAGGAGCTCCAAAAAGTATCAGGAGGTTCTAAACAGAGAGGGAGACCAAGATAAGTACCAGGCATAGTTCCCAAGTCACATCCTAATATCCTTATGATTCTCATCTTTCTTCTGTCAGGGACATTGACAAGATACACCGAGCTCTTTCCCCAATTTATAATCTGGCCAGAAGCTTTCCCATAATTATTCAAAGCTTTCTTAATATTACTAGAATTTTTAACCGAGGCTTCTCCCATAATAATTGAATCATCTACAAACTGCTGATGAGAGAAAACTTGGTTCTCCAAAGATGGTTGTAACCCTTTAATGTCACCTTTCCTCACCTGATTCTCCATGTACCTTCCCATGCATTAAGCCATGAGGATGAAAAGAACAGGGGACAGGGGATCCCCCTGTCTTAGTCCCCTTGAAGATTTAAAGAATGAAGTAGGAGACCCATTAACCAAAACTAAAAAAGTAGGAGAGGAGATAAGATGGAAAATGAGATCTGTACATTTTATATTAAATCCAAAAGCCTTCAGGACTTGCACCAAAAACTCACAGTCCACTCTGCCATAGGCTTTAGACATATCCAATTTCAAAAGAAGGCCCTCCTTCCTAGAAATCACTAGATAATGAACATTTTCATGGATAGTAATGATGGAGTCCATGATTTGTCTCCCCGACACAAAACCATTTTGTTGCCAAGAAATCAAAGAAGGGAGAATCGCCAAAATCCTAGTAGTAAGAACCTTAGAAATAATTTTGTAAATATAATTGCACAAACTGATAGGTTTGAATTGATCCATCTTATCAGCTCCTTGTTTCTTAGGGATAAGGGATATAAAAGTACCATTCAGCTCCTTCAGAAGTTTTCTGGTTCTAAAACTCTCTTTCACCGCATTAGTGACCTCCTTTTCAATAATATGCCAGTAATATTGGAAGAATAACATAGGAAAACCATCTGGCCCTGGGGATTTTTCTCCTTCAAAAGAAAAGACAACCTTTCTTATCTTAGAGTTAGATGGGATAGCATTAAGCATGGACTTCTGGTTTTTATTAAGAATATTTGGGATGCACTTTATAAATTTGTTTGGTTCCTCCTTGTTGAGCTCACTATCCTTTTGCAGCAAAATTTGAAAGAAGTTTTTCGCCTCCAATCTGATTTCCTCCTCATTTTTAGAAATAGTTCCAGTAATGTTTAGCTTAGAAATCCTATTATCCATTCTGTGTTTTAAAGTAGTCATAAAGAAATACTTAGTATTTCTATCTCCCTCCTTCAAGAAAATCTTTCTTGATCCCTGTCTCCAGAAATTTTCTTCTTTTGCAATAATGTTATGCATCTCGACCAACTTCTCACTCTCTTGATCTCTTGAAATATAAGCATAACCATCCTTTTGGATGCTCTCCTGGATTTCCTTAATCTCTAAATTGACACTGGCCTTAGTGGTAAATATATTTCCAAAAGTCTCTTTGTTCCACGCTTTGATATTATCCTTGATATTTTAAAGTTTTCTAGCTAGGATAAACATAGCAGTTCCCTTTATATTTATTTTCCACCACTCCTCTACCCTTTGTTCAAGTTGTGGATGCAAAGTCCACATTTTCTCAAATCTGAAAGGAAAGTTTCTTTTCTTATCAATTGGGTTAGCCATAAAGGTGATGGGATTGTGATCCGATCCTACCCTAATGTGGGCCGATAAAGAGCAGTAATAATTAGTGAACCAATCATTAGTAATGAGATCCCTGTCCAACCTAACTTGAATGAGGTCCTTACCATTTCTTCTATTAGTCCAAGTATATTCAGTTCCCTGTAACTCAATGTCATGGAGATAATGATAGTCAACAAAATTCATTAGTTCCATCCTACTGTCCAGATTAGAATGGATTCCTCCAGTTTTTTCCTTTTCTCTTAGAGGAGTATTGAAATCTCCCATAACAATCCATTCTTCATTTTTAAAGGAATTTCTCAAAGAAGACAACTGCTGCCAAAATACTTCTCTGCCTTTTTTGGTGTTGGGGGCATAAATATTAGTCAAAGCCCATGAAGTATTATCCTTCAAATGCCTAAACCTGATACAAGCTACATTATCACCTTGATATATAATATCCCCTTTTATAATATCTCCATTCCATATGATCGCAATGTCCCCAGAAGCTCCATTAGAGTCACCCCCACAAGTTATTCCATTTTTAAAAAATCTGAGCTTTTCAACTTTATCCTTGAGCGTGTTAGTTTCTTGAATCAGAAAAATATCTGGTCTATTATCCCTAATCATATTCCTAACAATGTCCTGCTTATGGGGATTATTCAGCCCCCTAGTATTCCAAGATATAATCTTCATGATTTAACAAAGGATCCTACCTCCAAAATCCGCTGGATTCCATCTGCAATGTTCTTTTTGGCCTCTTTAATTCTCACCTTTTGGTTTGATGGCCTACCTGGAGAAGATATATTAGCTCCCACATCTCCATTCCTGCTGCTTCTTGTTGCTACCTTTCTGCTTGGTAACTCTTTGTCCTTCTTTACTTTTTTTTTTCTCTCCTTGATTTTATTTCTCATCTTCAATTTCACTTTGTTCCCTCGTTAGGATTTGGCTTATTTTTGTGGGGTCCCCCTAGTTAGGTGTTTCATTTTCATGATTTCTTCCCCCTTTAGGAGTAATTTTCGGTTGATTAAGGGTATCTTGGTTCACCACCATATCCTGTTGCTTCTGCTGCTCTGTTGCATTCACTTCCTGAGTGTCAGACTCTGGGCTTCCTACCTGTTGTTTATCCTTTTGCTCCCCATTAGGATCTTCCATTTGTTCAACTTCTATGTCCACTAATACTGACTCCGTAACCTCCCCCTCTTCCACTTGGGCTTCTTTTGTTTCCTGATTCTGTCCTTCATTTTCATTTTTTTCAGGAACCTCATTATTTGTAAGAATAAATGGAATAGGGTTAGCTATCACAATGTCCCCCATTCAAGCACTATTACTAGAATTGTATTTTCTATCTTGTCCCTTTTTCTCTTTTTTTTGGCTTTCCCTAACTATCTCTCTTCCAGCCTTGATATTCCTCCCTAGAGGAACCCATTTCTTGTTACTTTTTTAGGATGAATTTTTTCGGGCACTTCTTTGCCCAATGTCCAGCTTTCTTGTAGTGAAAACACGCAAAAGGGATTATTTCATATTCAATAGATTTCTCCCGTGATCTCAGTTGAGAGTTTAGATTTATTTTCTCTGGCAAATTTGTATTCTGAGTAATGCCAACGCAGATCCTTGTGTAGGTGAGTCTTCTCCTAGAAGTAGTTACATTATCTATAGAGAGAAGTTCTCCAAATGAGTTAGCTATCCCGGTGGTAAACAAGGTTTACTTGAAGGTTTGATTCCAAAAAGGGACACCCATTTTTTGTTCGACTTCTATATTTCATCAGTCCTGGGTCCCCCACTCGGGTCCCCAGGCACCAGACCAGCATCGAGATCCTTCCCTTTGTTCTCATTGTCCTTCCCATTGTCCTATTTACTATTCTCACAATGGCCTGCCTCCTTCGAACCAGTCCCGCCCAAATTCAAACTTGAATTTGGCATATCCCGCGCTCCTACCTCTCGTGCTTCGCTTTTGCTCACCATTTTAGAGGGGGATTAATTTTGTTAAACTAGTGTTGAACTAGTGTTGATTAATTTTGTTAATTAATTTCTGGGAGCTCTTGTTGAACTAGTGTGAAATATTTATATAATATAATATATTATGTGGCATTGCCACCTTTTAAAAAAAAACATATACCATTCAATTAAATAAATAATTTATAGTGATAATCCTTGGAGCACATATATCCAATAGAATAAATAAACCTATGGTGCTCACAATTGGCTTTTTCATTATTTTCATCCATTACAGGTAGTTTTCTAAACAACATGGGGAGTATGCTGAAATAATTCACAACCCCAAAAATAAACTCTTGTACAAAGCTTTATGAAAGAAGAGAAAATATATTCACAAAAATCTCAACATGGAACTAAACATGTATTTCATGCATAACTTTAAAATTGAAAGAAAAAATATATTTAAACTATGATCTAACAACAAGGATAATTTGTTTCTTGCCCATCTTTCTAATTACTCCTATTCTAGCAAAGACAAAAAAAAAGATTTTCTATTGAACGTTGTGAAACAAGTTTGTTGCATCTCCTCCCACTACAATTTTGAGGCACAATAAAATAAATTGGTCAGATGTCAAGAATGAAAAAGGGAAATGTACAAACAAAGGAATTAGGGTTAGGGTATTTAATCTTTGATCTTTAAGTCATTAGGGTTAGGGTTAGGGTTAGGGAAAAGAGTAATGAATGTGTATTTCACCAAAAAATAATTCATTGAAAAACTAGTTCTAAAAAATGTAATGACAAGAGAAAGACCACGGTAAATCCATGTTCCTAAGAGATTTTTAATGAAACAAGCACTATTCCTATGACATTATGGTGAAACAAGAATTTCCCTACATAGGGTTAGCAATTTAACTTTTATTGTGAATTAGAGAAAGCAAATGACATCGAAGACACTTATTTACCTTATGCACACCCTATGAATGAATTAACTACCTACCTTCTTTTCATGTCTTTCATTATATGCTCTAAAACTCTTGACTGACACAAAAATTTATAGACATGAAAAGATGCTGAAAAAAACATGTCTTTATTGCCTCAAGATCTATTTTATTATAATCACTTAATCATCAATCTATATACCCAAAAACTCTAAGGGAACCATTATTACCTAGAATTTAATTTTTCACAGAAAAATCTATATTTTAAAAAATCTATGTAAATCAAGTCGAGAGATGTCTTTATTTAAAAGATTAAAATTTTGACTTCAAATGTAACAATCAATTGTAAAATGAAGGTTTTAAGAAATTAAGTATAAATACCAATTATTGTTAACTTTAAATAGCACTTAAGGGAAGACATTTTATAAGGTGTCACGTGACAAAGGAGTAGTTTTTGGCTCCTCTGATGGCGATTTGGATGAAGAAGATAATGATTTGGAGCCATTTCCTTCCTCCCCCGGCTTTCACTTAGGCTGCATGACAATCTTTTTGGTCTAAGGGGATTTTGTGGGTTGCTTTTTCTATTTTTTTGTAGTGGATCTCGTGGTTGCAGTGTTGTGCTCTTGGTGTTTCCTTGGCAACTATTTTTTTATGCCTTATTCTAGGTCTAATTCTCTTTTTGTTGGGTTTCTTATTCGTGGTAAAGGAGCTAGGGATGGAGTGGTTCTTGCACTTTTGTTGCCTCTTTTTGTGCTTAGTGGTATTGTGGAGGGTGTTTCTTTAGAGGGCTTTGTCATTGTTTTCCCTATTCTTCCTTTGGCATTCCCTAGCCTTGTAGGTTCACTATGGTTTGGTGGCCGGCCAGGTGCTTGTGATTTGGATATTTTCCATTGGCCCTTTTGTTGGGGATCCAATAGCTAATATTTTTCAAGGGCTTGTGCTCTCCTTTATGTATTTTGATTGGGTCCTTTTTTTTTGGTCTGTGATGACCTTTGTTCGAGCTTGTTCTATTTTTGGTCCTTGCTATTGTTGGATCTTCATTTTGGTCTCTAGTCCAAACTCCATGCGGCTCCTTTAGAGGTGGATTTTCCCCCTATTGAGGTGGGGTTTCTAAGTGTATCTTATTTGTCAGTTTGCCTCATTTTGTCACTATCTTCCTCTTTCAATAATCCTATTTAGGTGGAGGAAACATCTATAGAGGGGGAGTTTTTCTTTTTGAAAGAGGTGGTCTGGTACTTCTTGTGGTTTTTCCCTACTATTGTCTTCTTGGAAATGGAGTTGAATAAGAGGGTGGTTCTCTAGCTGGTTTCTTCACTCTCGACGACCCCCATTGAGGTGGGATCCTCTTCTATTGAGGTGGAGAGGAGCTTGACTGTCATGGTGGTGAATCCTTGTTGGATTGTTCTACTTATGAAGGTTTGAGGATCCTTTCAAAACCCTTCTATGGTTTTGGGAGCCATTTTAAAACCAAAGGTGGTTGTGGGAGCCAAGTGAAAACCCATGAGGGTTTGGGGAGCCTTTAAAACACCTCTAGCTTCGAATAGATTCTCGATAATCTATCTTGTGAGGAAGTTTTTAATGATGGTTTTTGGAGCCATGTTAAAATCCAGTGTTATGGTTTTGGGAACCTCTCAAAATCCCATGGATTTCCTTGTTTGGGAGACTTGTGTTTGTTTGGGGAGCCTTACAAAACCCCATAGTTTAGCTAGTTTTTCGATGATCAATCTTTCAAGACAGTTTGTGGTGATGGTTTAGGAGCCATGTTAAAACCCAATAGTAAGGTTTGGGGAAGTCCTTCAAAACCCCATGGATCTCCTTGATTAGGAGACTAGTTCTTTGATTAGGAGAAGGAGAAGGAGAAGGAGAATGAGAATGATTTTTTTTTTTTAATCATTATTCACCTTAGGCTATTAGTGAGGCTTACTCTTGAAGATGAATATGTCTTGGGTTGCTTCATATTCTTACCCTTTCCCAAAGGAGATTGATCCACAAAAGCATGACTCTTAGGAAGAGCATCCACCTGAATTAAATTGGCTCGCTTCCTAGTTAATTGGTCATGAAATTGCTCAAATGAGGGTATTTTATGAGCTTCTCCCATAGCATCCATAATATAATATTAGGTAGAAGCAAACACTTGAAAATGACCTCTAAGCTTAGATTGCATGAAGAAGATACACTCCTTATCTTGTTTGGCATGACCACAACCTTTAAACTAAGAAAAAATTGACATGAATTATGAAAGGAAATCCCAAATAGAGGGAAATGTATCTAGAAAAAGAGAAGTTTCATTGATTTCAAGGTAGAATATTGATAATTTTTTGAACTTACCTTACAACCCTACAAGATTATTCCATACTTCTTTAGGTGTTGTACACTTAGCAATGCCAAACAAAAAATTATTTTTAACACAAGGACACCGATGACTCCTTTTTCCTCATCCATTTTGTTTCTATGAAAAAACTTCTCAAATTCCCTAGTGATCTTGGGTTGTTGAACATCCAATAGCTTCCAGACCTTCACATCGCAACAATTGTGACATTTGAACTTTCATGTGTGATAATTGTGTGGTGAGTAGTTTAATTCTAGGGTCTAACATATTGTACAAGGGTACACAAAGGAAAATATGTAAGATACAACCCCCGAAATAGATATAAACTGATTTTTACAATTCTCAAATAATTAATTTTCCTAGAAAAACAACTTAAATAACTTGCAACTTCAAGATAGTACAAGTGGTATAAAATGGAATTGTTTTGAAAAAATACCTCCTTCACAGTAAAGTTTGTCAAAAAGCATCTTTGTGATGATGCGCATTCCATTGTAAAAGTTACATCTATTTGAGAAAATGTCTTATCTCAGGCACTTTCAAAATCCAAGCAAGAGTGCTGATTGCTCCATATGACCAAAAAGGCACCAACGCCAAAAAGGGAAAAAAATTGTCGGGTGCACAAACAACATGTTTCCTTAGCAACCAATCTTCATAGCGAAATCACATTACCAAGAGAGACCACGATCCCAAGCCACAAGCAGTGAGAAAGCCATATTGTCTGCGAGCCTTAGAGAGATCTCATGCTATGGTATCAGGACGTTCGGCTATTTAAAGCCAAAAATCAATACCTCACTGCCAATGTGAGAGAAAAACAAATTCACAATCAGTGCTTAAGCCATAAAAAAATTAAATGTGGGCCCTTTCCAAGTGACGTACGGATCTTTCAAAGATACTGATAGCCAATCAAACCATTAAAGAATTATTGATCCAATTTCTTTGGTCAGTCAATTAGAGGAGCTTGTCATTTTTCACATGCCAAACACAATGGGTTTACGATTAATAAATGCAACCTTCAATGCTAAATGCATTGACTGATAAAAAAACTAGCTCTCTAAAACAGCCAATTGACCCAAGGGATGAAAATAAAGAATGCCTACCCATGGACGAAGTATGGTTGAACCGGCTCGCAAACCCTTTTGCAAGCCCCACATGATCAGCCAATGATGAACAATGGGTATCTACCAGTGAAAAAAGCAGAGAAAAATCTTGAAAAAAATTGATCCAATACAGAATGCCTATTGGACGTAGGCGAAAGAGATGGAATGTTTGAATCTCTTCCATGCTGTCACTCGCTAGGCCAAAGACCTGTCTTATTGCCAGTGCCAAACACTCCAATATCCAAAATTGGGTGGATTTGCAAGCAATTAGAAAATCCAAAAATGCAACAAGACTCTCTAAGACATGCCAATTCAATAAATAATATTTGTTTGCAATAACGATGTGGTATGTCCACATTGTAAAACACAACTGTGACCAGTACAAAGTTGTAGATACACGTAGGCAACAGGAGACTGAATTGTGCTATTTTGTAGGCTGATAAGGAGAATAGGGATGCCACACCTAAACCAAGCCTTGATTCAATTTGATCTAGGCACTCATGACACTGAAGTGTGGGGGTGGTGGTAGGGAGTTGATTGCCTCTATGTGACTATGATGAGGAGTGAACAAGAATAAAGTCTGTAACAGCCTCACTATGAGATGGAAAGAAGAAACTAGAGAAATCTACAGCAATGTCATGAGAATGACAAAAACTTCAAACACGAACAACACCTTACAGTTTGAATCCATTCATACGGCAAGCACATAGAGATGCTGCCTTACCACACACGTGCTTCTTCAACCCGCAACCTGTTCCTGCAAATGGCCATGAAGAAAATATTGTACATTCCTCCTACCCACTCTCCACCACGTTCAGGCCACTTCACATGGTGTTCACGCGAGCAAGATGCATTTCTGCCCAAATTGACTTCCAGAGGTTTTTGTGTGAGTCTGGTTTCCTGCAGCAATGACTGAATTAAATAGAAAATAAACTAAAGTAACAGGAAACCCCCCACAATGTTATTTATTTCATATATTCAAAGCACAATACAAATAACTTCACAATATCAATATTCTGGGTCTTCTTCCCACCAAAAAGAAAAGTATAAAATAATCTCCTCTCCTAGAGGTTTTGGAGAGAATATATAAACAAAGGTAAACAGGTAAAAACTATTTTTGGCAACCACTAGACCCGTAAAGGTTTTATTTAATCCTTTACTAAAGTGATAACAAAACATTAAAATATGCCCTAAAATTTAATAATAACAAAATAGTAAAACACCCCCCAAAAATAATACGTAAACATTATTCCTATGCCCAGCACCTGTAGCTGCTCCTGCAGCATACTCCCGGGGGTAAATTTGTCTCAAGTCCTCTTAGAGACCAATTGTTGTAGGTCCCCCCCTTTCCTTAGAATCTCGGTTTCCGGCAACCAAGTGGCCTCTGAATCTGGAAAGCCCTTCCACTTGACCAAATGCTCCATGTGCACTTTGTGTCGTGTCCTCATTGCTTCTCTACTACTGATGATACATTCCATCT
>MU225338.1:1152559-1163407 GCA_018584345.1 Thuja plicata | reverse complement strand
AAAAATTCTTAAAAATAAACATATCACCCCAATTGTGGTTAATTTCATTGTCAATTTTAAATGCTAGGGGTCTAAGCAATTTTCTAACTAGTAAAGGAAATCTATTCCTCACAATACCTAACATGTTCATTATTGGATCCACAAATTCACAATAAAAAGCAATGAAATTAGAGAAATGGTAACTTCTATCCCATAACCTGGTCCAGAGCTGAAGCAGAATAGTTCCTCCTGCATTCTCGGTCTCATTGATGAACTCTGGGTTGATGTACCCAATATTGCAATAGAGGATCAGGTGCATCAGCATGGAGTAGTGATTGAACTTGAAGTTTTTCAAATCAGTCTTTGTCGTCATCAACTCAGCGTGCATTACATTAATGATGTGCCCCACATAATCAAACTCCTTGTTGGTGTACAGGTCCTGAACGTCTGTAGCCATGACATAAATGTGAGGAGTCACTGTCAAACCTCCATTTATTCCAATAACTTTGTGTAGACCATAGATGGTATTCTGGAAATAGGTAAAAAAAGCTCAATATCATATAATTCTGCAACCTTCTTCGATAACAACCCTTCCTCTTTATTGTGTCTAGGAATATGCCTCTTCATAACCCTTCCAGTGTAGTAACCTTTCTGTCTATGAAACAGGGCCACCTCTTCTTCTAGGTCAATATCCATGCTCAGAGGTCCCTGAAGGTCGAAAGCTTGAATAAAATTTTCTCTATCTAACATGCAGAGTATAGACTTTTCCTGCTTGTGGAAAGCTTGTGTCACTAGATTATATGCTTCAATTAGGGATTTCATGAGGTCTACATCCAAAAATACCTCAGGTACTATCAAATTTCCCAAGTTCCTTTCCCATGGGTTTGAAACAGGAGGGCCTCTCAATCTATTGTTATAGAAATACATGAAGAGCTCATACCTTGTTCTGTTTGGGCAAATAGCATCCCTGTAGAATGCATAAGGGTCCGTCCATTCATAAGCGTTAGCTGATTGCAAATTTGAGGATCCAGGGAACAGTTTAATCAATTCTTCAACGTATATGTTTGGCCTCTTTGTTCTTGAAGGAAAACTCTTTGACGGTACTACACCAACATTAGGAGATCCTTGTTCTTCCATTCTTTATGTATACTAAAGTCTAAGCAGTAAGCTCCTTTTCTGCACTTGTAGGTTTCAACTCTCTGTAACTCTATTGCACTTTAACTCTGAAAATTATGGATGGGCTCTGAAGTGTGAACCCGAACCGTCTTTAATAACTAATAAGAAAATCACAAAAAATTAATAACCAGGCTAGTGAGGCCACCTGACCTCGTACCTACTCTATTAAATATTAAAATCTCATCAAGTGCACACGCATGAAATTAGTAATTACCTTTTTCAGAAAAGTGTCTGTTGTCACTGTCAACTGTCAGTTTGTCACTTCTAGCATAGATTTGGTGGCAATCCGAGAGAAAATAATTGGTGTCTTAACAAAATTACCCTAGGAGGATAGGTCCCTATACCAATCAGTGATTCACCAATTCCATCATAAAAACTTAACCGTTAAGAAGTTACGAAGTAATGAAACAGCCAGGCGTAACTTTGGAACACATAACCGTAAAAACTTAACCATTGAGAAGTTACAAAATAGTCAGACATAATGTTGGAACCCTTCTCCATCATAATAATTTAACCGAGAAGTTACCAAAAAGCCAGGTGTAACTTTAGAACCCATCAGCATCATAAAAACTCAACCGTTGAGAAGTTACGAAACAGCCAGGCGTAACTTCGAAACCCATAACCATCATAATAAATTAACCATTGAGAAGTTACAAAAAAGCCATATGTAACATCAAAACCCTTCTCCATCATAATAAATTAACCGAGAAGTTATGAAAAAGACAGGCGTAACTTCGGAACCCATCACCATTATTATAAATTAACTATTGAGAAGTTCCGAAAAAGCCTGGCGTAACTTTGTGATTTAGCATTCTAAATCAATTAATAGGTATTTAAATTTTTATATAGAATCATATTTCAAACTCACAGATACTTCAAAGTTCAAGTTAATTAATTAGTACAATTTACATATTTTTCAATTTATAAAACTATTGTTCAATTTCATGATTCATGTAACATGTTACTATATTGACTATTTAGTATTGAAATTTGAAGTATTAGCAAATAACGTGTAAAACTAAAAATAGTAACACTATTTGAAAAAGAGTCTTCTAGTTCTTGTATGTACGTTGTATACAGTATTACTATTAAATTCAAAAACTAGTATTAGGTATACATAATACTGGTAACTTAATCACTGATTGAGATTCACTGAGTGACTGAAGTTCTGAAAGGTTGTGGTTTCCCCAGAAGGAGAAGCGACAAGCTTCCAACCATTTTCAAAACAAAAATGAAAAGTACATTTGAATTTCGTATTTACAGATTACAAGTAACAAATTTTTTCCAAAGCTTCATTTAAATTTCAGAGGAAATTACAAAATCCTAGTCCGACAGTCTGACAGTCAACTCCTACATGTCCTAATACTAATAGACTAATAGTAATTTGTTAATATGTTATAGTATAATACTATAAACTATCCACAAAGAAAAAAAAGATCAGTCGATGTGTAGACCAGCAAATAACTGGATCACCTCCTCCTAGAACCCATCCTGGTTGAAGCCATGATCGTCAAAAATGGTGCGCATCTCTGCCTTGTCATGTTCTACTTTGAGTTCGAACATGTCGCTTTGGTATCCGGCGTAACTGGTAGCATGATCCCATGCTGCAGACATAAGATGACTAAGGACATCTTGCTGAATCTCCTCCTCCATATCCAAATTTGGTTGGATAACAGGTTCTGGGTTCTCGTTTGATGATCCCTCAGCTACTGGAAGACCCATTCTCTCATCCAAGATTCCAAATTTAGAAATTTATAAAGCGCCTTGTGTTCTACAATTTCACTACCGAGGAGTATATAAAGAAAATAATCACCAACTTCCCAGCTGCAATAAATTTTGAAGGAATGTTTCACGTAAGGTGGCTTGCCTCGAAAAAGGAAATTAATGAATATCGATAAACAAAAAATGCATCATGCGTAACTTTGCTTCGAAGTCGAAAAGAAAAATAATGAATGTTGATGAATCACAGCTCATATCCCATAAAATTATACTTTTTATTATTTTAATGTCTAATCAAAATTTTTGCCTGGATTATTATGTACTGCTCAAGTTACGCAGACTGCAAGCGTGTCCTGTGAACCACCACATCCTAGCTGCGATTTTAAATTTTGAACTGACAAGTGACAACTTGGCAGCCACAGTAAATTTTGAAGGAATGTTTCGCGTAAGGTGACTTCACTCCGAAAAGAAAAATAATGATTGTTCATTAAAATCTTTCATTGAATCATTCATTGTTTACGAATCAAACCTCATATCTCGTACAAATTATCCTTTTTAATGTCTAATCAAAATCTTGGCATCAATAAGTCTCTTTAATTGTACTTCAGTGTTCACTGTCACTGTAACTTCACGGTTAAATTACGCAGACTGCCAGCGTGGCCTCGAAACCCGCATATCCTACCTGCGATCATAACTTCTGAAGTCATGCACAATGTCAACCTGTCCTTTGCGTATCTTCGTGGCCTTCAACTCCAAACTACCAACATAACCGCCGAAGTCACGTACGCTATCAACTGACCATTACGTATCTTCGTAACTGTCAGCATTGACCCTCCTTTTAGCCTGCCGAAGCTACGTAAATACTATAATACTATTTTTTATTCACCAATATATAATTTTAATACTATAAATACTGTATTTTATTCGCCATTATATAATTTTAATACTATAAATACTGTATTTTATTTGCCAATATATAATTTTAATACTATAAATACTGTATTTTATTCGCCAATATATATTTTTTATTAAAAAATAATGTTTTTGATTTGCCATTATATATTTTTTATACTATTAATACTATTTTTCATTCGCCATTATATAATTTTAATACTATCAATACTATTTTTTATTCGCCAATATATAATTTTAATACTATAAATACTATTTTTCATTTGCCATTATATATTTTTTATACTATCAATACTATTTTTCATTCACCATTATATAATTTTAATACTATCAATATTATTTTTTATTCGCCAATATATAATTTTAATACTATAAATACTATTTTTTATTCACCAATATATATTTTTAATACTATAAATACTCTTTTCTATTCGCCAATATATATTTTTATACTATTCATATTATTTTTTATTCGCCAAATCAGATTTTTTTTTTACTTTGAAAAGAAAAAAAATTGCTAATAAAATTAATCATTTCCTTTGTAATTTTCTAAATTTTGCCAGTTTTTTACACCTTTTTTGAAGGGGGGTTTCTTAAATATTACTCTGCTTTTGGTAGGATGATAGGTAAGAGCGAGATCTAGAAGTTTTGTATTTTTTGGTAAGTTTCTCAAGAGTATTTTTTTCTGTGATTTTTTGAGGTGACTGCAACCTAAAAATTTGGTACCTGGTCATGTGCTGGGCATAACTTGCATCAAAATAATAAAAAATGAATTTTTTATTTTAAAAGTCTATAGAATCAAGTTTAGAACAATAATATGTAATTTATTTGTAATTTGGTTAAGTACATCAAAAGTTATTAAAAAACTGGTAGACATATGTCAATGAGGACTATCAAGACACTGGTAAATAAAATTAAAGTTTACTATGCTAATGTTGTTCAAAAATAGGAAAAATTATATGGTTAAAAAGGTAAGAAGATGTATGAGATTATGGTGAAAATTATAGAGCTACCCTCTTGAAACATTACAAACCTGATGAAAAAAGTTGTGAATTCATGTGTCAAGATGAAAAAATGTCTAAAAGAACAAAAAATGGAGGGAAAATGAGCATCCAAGCATTTGGGTCATTTTCCAAGCCTCTTCCCAAGCCATAACCTAATTAGGTTTATAAATTTCAAATAACCTGATTAGGATTTGAAAATAAAAAGTACTTTTTCAACTCCTACATAACCCGATCGGGTTCTCAAGAATAAAATGCACAATTTTCACTTCTTCAAAACCCTATTGGGTTTTGAAGAAGTGAAAATTAGGATCTCTCTCTCTCTCTCTCTCTCTATCTCTCTCCTTTGTTCTTAATTTTTTAGAACCCGATCAGGTTCTGCGGAATTAGGAATGTCGAGCCTTTATGTTCTCATAACCAAGGCAGGTTCTAAGGAAAGAGGAATGTTGAACCATTAAGTTGATCAAGATGGAATTGGGAAATACTAAAATATAATTTTTTAAATATTTTTTATGTCTCAGTAAACTGCATTTTTGAAGGTCTTCGGGGCATTAACCAAAGGTATAATTTAGAATTTTGGGTCTAAAAAATTTGATTACCTTTCCAACGAAGTAAATGGTTCGCAAATCAGACCTAGGACTTGAAAGTTATGCCTTCTCCAAGTAGGCCTCAAGTTTTATTTATTTTTTTGAAATTTTTGGTAGTTTTAATAAGTTTATTTGTAATAAATATTATGGTGACTATTCATTTCATTTCCAAGGTATTCTAGTGACCCTTGGGATCCATCATATTTGTATAAACTCAAATTTTGAATGGAATGGATCACTTTTTGGCTTGTAATTCTGTTCTTAGTCTTCTGGTTTTTATATTGAAATTGATAATACCACATATATCACACCAGGTATTGTAATCTGATTCATAATTTAGATCAGTGGTATTAGAGCAGGAACTCTCCTTTATGCCAATTTACACAAGGTCCTCCTACCAAATATTAGGACTTGATACACAAGATTTGTCACAATATCCACCTTTGAGGTGCACACAATCGAAGATGTCAGACGATAAAATTAAGCAGTTGGTGGAAGAGGCTTTAAATAAGCAATGAGAGGAGATGATGAGTCAATTTTCACTCCTTCTACAGAATCAACAACCCTCATAATCAAGAACAACTTTTCATGGAAATACCCCTTTCAAAAATGCAGTTTCCTGAGACATACAAAATACTGAAAAAATTTGATTTCAGTATTTCCCAATTCCATCCTGATCATTACCCGATCGAGTTCAGTTGAATTAGGAATGTTGCAAGTTTTGTAGCTTCAACGGTCTAAAAATAGTCATTACAAGTTGTCCTAAGGTCCCACTACTATTTTTTTGTTGTTTTACGCCAGTAACAGATAGGTCTTCACTTTTTTGCATGTTTTTTGTTTGCAATGATTAAATTGAGTTGTTTATTGATATTTTTGATGTTATTTTATCATTGTAATTTCACATTTCAAGAAAATGATTGATTTGTTCTTATTTTTTTGTATTTGATGTTCACATGTTATTCTATGTTCATGATATTATTCGTGGGGTCCATTCAATATGAACAATGGGAAAGAAAAAAAGATGAACAATTGAACAACGAGAGACAGAAAAGGAAGGACAAAGGGAGCACATAAGGAGAATACAACAAGGTACATCATCAAATGCATGAAATTTAAGTGATGAAAATGAAAATTTTAATGTTAATGTGACAAATATACCTAATTCAGAAAATGAAAATGTTCAACATACACCAATTGAAATGATAGGAATAAATGCACCTAATTCATCTAATGCACCATTTCAATTTGATGTCATTAATGAAAAAAATGCACATAATAAAAATGACAATGTTCAACATACACCAATTGATATGATGGGGATAATGCACCTAATTCATCTAATGAAAATGTAGAGCATGCAACTGTGTAAAAAGCTCCTAGAATAATTCGTAGAAAACCAAAGTTTCTAATTGACATTGATGCAAATATTTTGAGGCCAATGCATGATAAAAGGTTAGAAATAAATTATAGAAAAATTGTTAAAAAGATTTGGAATAACTATTTTGAAATAATAAATCAAAGTGGGAGATGTCAAGTAGTTGTTGAAATGATTAAGAATCTAAAATTTAGAGAGACAACAAGAATTGTGGGGTTGAGAACATCTGAAAATAGTACTAAGAGAACCATTGTGAGAAATCTATTCGATGAATACCAAGCCATTGGTTCAAAATCATGCAGTAAAGATTCTAATGTTACTCGTCATGTTCTCACATCAACTATAATGGGAAAGGAAATGAAAAAATCTTGTATAGTAAGCAAAACAAGAAAGTCATTAAGGATAGGTAGATCAACATTACACAAGGCCTTACACAGGAGAGACAAAATCGAGGATCCAAACACTAATTCTCTTTGGTCATTCTTAGGTAGACTCCCACACAAGGACAAGGTTGTTGTTGATGCATTAAGAACATTAATTGAAAATTTTTGGCATGACAACACAAGGGTTTCACCCAACCAAAGAGATGTTATTAGGAGGATAATCAGATCTACAAATCGTATGCCACATCCAAAATAGTTTTCGGATATGACACAAACAATTTTTTTTTAAAGATTCCTCCAATGATTTCCTCAAATTAAAAGTAGTCAAAGATTTTTTGAAATGGAAAAACCCTTTTACATCAAGATTAATCATGTGTGCACCACATGTTGTTGTAGGGAACATATTGAATTTTCCATGCATTATGATATACATCATCATATTTTTTGTATTTTTCACACTAACATTATTTTGTAGGAATGTGGTCTTCAAGAACCTCCTACGTCATTAAGATATTTTATGTCAAGTGTATTATGCAATAGAGATGATGGTTGCATTTATTATAAGATGATGTGTTTGAATGGACCTTGTACTGCATGTGGTGGTATGAGAAAGTTGTGGACATGTCACCATCTAGAGAGCACAAATGAGATTGGAAATACACTAGTTTATTTTGGAAAATACAAGACAGTAACTTATGGTGTAAAAGACGGAAAAGAATTTAAGAGGTGTGAGTTACTAAAAAATGATAAATGCGTAGCTGATTTCATGAATATTTTTCAAGAGAAACTAGTTTATGAGTACATACGTCACTCACATAGAGATAGGTGGTTGGATGAGCAATTCAAGATATGTAATGACACTTTTCCCCTTGGTACTATTATCTCCATTATTGATTTTGCTTATAATTATACACTTAAACCTCATAATGAAGTGCAAGAGATGTATCACCATTCTATACAAGTGACGATATTTGTACATATAGCATTCTTGCATGCACATGATAGAAAGACATGGATAGAAAGGTTTTAAGAGAGTATCACTTCTACACCAGTGACGATCGCACACATTCCACTGAGTTTGTGCAAGGTTGCTTCAAATTTTTCTATGAGAATTTAAGGGACAAAGGTATTGAGTACAACCAACACATAATATGGTCAGAGAATTGCACCTCACAATTCAAGAATGCAAGGATGTTCTACTGGTTGAGTAGGATGCATGTGACAAGTAGCGTTCAACATTTTAGGAATTTCACTGAGCCAGAGCATGGAAAAGGTGATCATGATGGTGCGAGTGCATGTGTAAAAAGAGCTCTTGGCAAAGAGGAATTGAAGTATGAGGTGGTGCAAAGTTAATAAATGCAGAAACAATTGTGCGATGGTGCAACTCTATGATGAGAACAGGTAATGAAGGTGTAATCACCTGAAAATGGTCTGATAAACTCAAAAGCCCTAATCTGCAATTAAGTCCTCTAGGTCCTAACCATGACTACCAATATCAATCTAATCACAATTATATAATTAAACTAGATCAATTTAAGTATATAATTCATCAAAAATCAATAATGCAAGATCACTCATCAAGAGGCATCTATCAAAAGCCATTGATTCTTCAATTAACCTTCAATGAATTAAATCAAATAAAAAAATTAAATACATGGCTAAAGAAATCAATTAAAAGGAATTAATTAACTCAAATAATTAAAATTTCTTCAACATGCCTCAAAGATAAAAGCCTCTAACCAATAGGAGGTAATCACTTGGATCAAGAAAGTTTCCATCTCAACCTTCCCTCTTGGATGCATCTCAACCACTTAATTCAAATTCAAATTTGAATCTTTCCCTCCAAGAATTCTTTATTAAAAGAAGCCATTCTAAGCTTATTTGATATAAGAGAATAGAATTCAAGCATAGATATAATGTGAATTTTGTTTTAGCTCATCTAGTTCATCATTTTTAGCATGCTAATCTAGTTCATTTGTATAATTTGATTCAAATTGTGCATAATTGAACATGTTCTTGAGCATTTTAGGCATTTTTACAATGAATCTTCCATTTCATGATTGTCATTCTATGATCTAACATGCTTAATCTGAGAGAAATTTACAATTTAGAGTAGAATCTTCATGAATAGGAAGCAATAATTTGATTTCTCAAGGTTTTCTATGTTTTTCATTGATTTGATCTTACTAACCTTGGATATAATGAGTTATTGAGTGTTTGTGTGCAGTATACTTGCAGATACATAATTACACATCACATTTTGGCACCCACCATGGGGCAGATTGCTCAAATTTTATGAAATTCTTCTCTCTGTTCTTAACATTTTGACAATTTAAAGGCAGTTTATCATTTTGGGTCTGAGAGATATCGTTTCTGGGATTGTTCTATCATCTCTGGAAATTCTTTTATCATCTTCAGTGGTTTTAATATCATCTATGGATTCCATGGCATCATCTTTGGAAGGCAACAATTTATCTTTAATGCGTCTTTGGTAATTCCTTTATCGTTTCTAGAAAGCTTTATCGTTTGGAGTAAAAGGATTATCGTTTATGGGATATGTTATCGTTTGTGGGATACGTTATCATTTGGGGTTAAATTGTTATCATTTATGAGGTTTATCATTTTAGGTCTCTGCAGTATCGTCTGTATTCTAGAGGGAAAAATAAAAGAGTTTTTTCATGGATTAATTTGATTGCTAACATACTAACTTGGTTTTTTTCATGATTTTTATCATCTTTATAGCAGCCTAACATGTTTTGCAGGACATATTTCAAAGATTTCCATGGAGAGAAACTACTAACAAGTTTGTTGTAGGTTTCCAATTGTGAAAATTCAAACACTTTGACACTTGATACAATTTTTGTGAATTTCATAATTTGGATAGAGGATTATGCTCTTTTCCCTTTGGGAAAATCAAAAACTCAAACCCCAAATTATGCTTTGTACTAAATTAAACGAAATGAACAATTTTCTTTCATATGCAATTGTATAGTCAGAAAATGGAAGCACTTCCATGGTATACTGGTTTAGCCTTCTGAGTAAGTGGTTTGGGGTCATGTCAAGCATCTTGAATGGGTTTCTGATCTAGACCTGGCTTTCCCCCTATTCTGCCCCTACTTCCACTTCTTTTCAACTTGATTTTTGCATCCTGGACTACAGAGCTGAGATCTTTGACCTCAGGGTCAGGGTCGACCTTTTGGGTCTATGTCGACCTTGACCCTAACCTAGGTCAAGGTCAACCTCAACCCTGATCTAGGTCAAGGTCGACCTTGACCTTGACCCAGGGTTCAAACTTTAGGGTCTTGCAGTTTTTGGATGTCGGTCTTTGCAAAAGTTATTTATCGCTTCCAGGTTGGCTGTTTCAGGTTTCGAAGCGTCGATTCCTAAATTATATTTAATATAGGTCCTCTCCTAAGGGTAAAAGATTTAATGGGAATTTAATTATCCTATGTTAGCCTCCTTAGAATATTGTGCCCTAATTTCATATAAAAGGAAGCCTTTCTCTCTCATTTTCTCTAACCATCAACTAGGTGATACTAAGCATCCTTGAGCAATTGAGAAGCCGTATCAAGTGAAGATTCAAGCAATAATTCAAGAAATATTTGAAGCAAGGATTCATCCATCATCAAGCATCCATTCATCAAAGAGATCCATTGGAGGCCATTGAAGGATTCAAGCTACATAGTGCCCTTTTGGTGATCTCTCCATCCACCTTC
>MU225338.1:1135069-1152509 GCA_018584345.1 Thuja plicata | reverse complement strand
AAGAAATATTTGAAGCAAGGATTCATCCATCATCAAGCATCCATTCATCAAAGAGATCCATTGGAGGCCATTGAAGGATTCAAGCTACATAGTGCCCTTTTGGTGATCTCTCCATCCACCTTCCTCCTAGCCTCTTCCAAATCAAAAACCCATTCCAGACTTGGTGTTGGAGATCTACAAGAAAGAGATTGAAGACATCCTACCATTCTTGTAGGTACAGGTTTAGGACTGTACATTTGGACATAGATCTGGATACCCTTTTCAGCTTTCTGTTAGGCTTCATGAACAGATTCTCTGTCGGACCTGTGCAAGTCAAGGTCGACATTATTGGGTAGGGGTTGACATTTGTGAGTCAAGGTTGACCTTTTTCATAAGATGACATGGGAATGGAAAAATATTTCTGGGTTTTGTTCATCTCTGCGTTCTGGTTCTAGATCATACTTTAGTTTTTCTAGAAATAGTCTATAGATCTCAGAAAAAAACATTCTTTGATCTGTAATATTTCAAGGCTAGTGGATTTGTCCTATCCATTTCAATTCAAATCCTTAATCATTCTAAATCTATCACACATTCATTCCTTTCCATAAAATGGGGAATTTAAGACTTTCCTCTTTGCTCTCATTTCCAAATGATTGATTCATTTGTGTATTGATCCTTTTTGGGTTGATCAATTTGGATTTTTCCTTTGTGCATCTTGGGATAGAAGAGGAATATATTATCTTTCCCCCATAGATTTCAAATGTTACATTTCTTATGTTACACATTGTTATATGTTACATTTTGGTGAACCCGCGATAGACAACATTTTCTTTTTGGTGTTAGATTTGCATCTTGTGTTAGATCTTACATGCATTTAAAAGTAGATTTATTTTATGCTCTTGCATTTATATGTCATAAATAAATAAAAATCACAAAATTTCTTTAAAAATACAAAAACATTTACATTTTTCATCATACATTTCATTCTAATGCATTGGGATATATCTAGATCTATTTTCTATGCATTTCTTTATTTGTTATCATGTTCCACAAGTTTTTTCAAGTATTTTCCAAACCTTTTACAATGTGCTTTACTGATAGGGATGATAATCCTCCTATTTGGGATCAACCTTTGGATTTGGATGTTGATTACTCTCTTCCTCATGAAGCCATTATGGATGATTCTACTTTTTGGGATGAACCCTTAGATAAAGACATTGATTTATCCCCTCCTTGTGAAGATGATTTGATACAAGAAGGTGATTTATTAATGGATGACATATTCATACATGATGGTGACTCTTTTTGTAAAACACACTCCTCTTGTGTAGACATTTTAGA
Organism: Thuja plicata; assembly: GCA_018584345.1. Classification (NCBI taxonomy): domain Eukaryota; kingdom Viridiplantae; phylum Streptophyta; class Pinopsida; order Cupressales; family Cupressaceae; genus Thuja; species Thuja plicata. The sequence continues at coordinate 1,151,189 of MU225338.1, read as the reverse complement.
GAAAGAAGAAAACATTATAGATGCTTTACCTCCATTTGGGATTCTTTCTAGTGACGAGGCATTAGCGGAGAATGATATGAATCCCCTTAATGTTCTCCCTCTTAGTGATGATCTTATGGAGAATCAAGATCCTCCCTCATCTCCTCATAGGATGTATTCTTTTCTTCCTTCTTTTGAATCTATTTGTAGTGCTGAGATAACTAATATGGTTTATCCAAAACCCTTGATGACTATTAAAGGTTGTCCTCACATTACTATCAAAGGTAAACCTATAGAATCTTTAGAATCTTTCAATGATCAAGATTTGATAGCTCACACATATCGTACAAGGAATAACCCTCAACCTAATCTGGTGGGTCCTACTTCTTTACCACCTTATCAACCTATTATTCCTCCTCTACCCCGTCTTCCTAGCATGGATTATGATTTGATAAACCAATTGCGCACTACCCCTGCCAAGATTTCTTTAAGGGAGCTTCTTCAAACTTCGCCTACTTACCATGAAGCCTTGCAAAAAGCTATAGAAACTCTTTCCACTCCACCTCCTAATCAAGAAAACATCAATGCCTTATTACAATGCGTGCATGTTATCCCAGGTCCTCCTGACATTGTATTTAATCAAAAGGATTTACCTTCTCAAGAAGTTCAGAAGCTATATGATGCCCTTATGGTTGTTGTCACTATCAATAAGAGTATCATTCGTAGGACCTTGATTGATAATGGATCCGGGCTTAATATTTGTAGCATGGACATGCTCAAATCAATTAAAGTTGATCTTTCAACTATTCAAGCTGATAATAATCCTATACGTGGCTTTGATAACATTGATAAGAACACTTTGGGCATCATTACCTTATCTATTATAGTAGGTCTGGTCATCCTGAATACTCCTTTTCATGTTATGCCTATATCTCTTCATTATAACCTCCTTTTGGGTAGACCTTGGTTGCATGAGATGCATGTTGTTCCTTCAACCCTTCACCGTAAAGTCAAGTTTATTTACAACAACATGGTGTATACACTTCATGCGGATGATGCGCCAAATCCTTGTTTGAATATTCAAACCCACAATACTCCTATTCCTAATAGTAATCCTTCTTCCTTTAATTCTCTTCCTGGAAATGATTGGGGAACCTTGAATTTTAATCCTACCTTTATTTGAGAATATAAGGTTTCTGATCTTGATTTTATGAAGGCACAAAGAGAGTTTGAATAATGAGTCTTTGCTTCTACTTCTCATTACCTTTGTAATAATTTTTTCACTTCTTCTACCCACTATGAATCTATCAAACCTAATAGTAATGACATAGTGACTACTGAAGTTCCATTGACTCCTTATATGGCTTCTCATTATGGTCCTAGTTATCATTTACTAGTTAAACAAGGATTCCATAGTCAAGGATGTGGTAAGCATAAACAGGGAATTCAAATTCCCTTATAGAATGGGGGGCATGAGAATTCTTATGGATTGGGATTTAATCCTCAACAACACATCAATAACAACATCTCAAATAACACTTTAAAACTTGATGAACCTATGAAGGAATTTGACCAAGAAGTTCTTTTTCCTAAACTCCTTCGTGCTAAGATGATTACTAGACCTAAATGCAAAAAGAAATGTAGTCCACACTTGAAGACTCTTCCTTTTTGTTTGTATCATAGATTTCATGCCCACTCTACCAATGAATATCAAGCTTTACATTATAAGATTAGGCAGCTCATTGATAGTAAAATTATTTATATATCATCTGGCAATGAGTTGTATTTCAATCCTATTTTCTCTAAATAACATTTATGTTTCTATTATGGAACTCCACATTATTTAAACAATGTTAGCCTAATCTTTGGGGGCTCATTGTCTTGCATAGTATTATGAGTGATATAATAGGTCTCCTTTCATGCTTGTTCCCACGCTTGGGGGGCAAGGATGCCATCTCCTTCTTTTCTGTCTTTCTGGGATTCACTTTTCCCTTGGTTAAGTAGTATCTATCTATTATGTGATATCCAATCATACATGAAAATTTTGGTTTGTATTGAGGATCTATGTCCTTGATCATAACCTATTTCTTTGTTTGACATTGGGTTTCCATGGTTGATAAATCTCTCACCTTGGAAACTGAATACTGTGCTATCCCTCAAAAGGGTTACTTTTTCACTTCTTGCATGATATCTCTTTGCATTCGTCCCTTCCATGGCCTAATAGGAGCTGTGACCTTCTTGGCTTGGACTGGGTGTTGTCTATGGATATTGTCTTGTTGTTGAAGAAGGCTTTATCCTTGTTCTTTTCTTTCCTTAACATGTCAAAATAGTATGTAATTTGCCATATTAAGGAGGGGGCATATACACGGCCTCCCTCATTTTATATTATGCATTTTTTTCTAACATTTTTTTTACAACATGCTAAATCCTCGGAAGGTAATGCACATAATTTGCTAAATCCTGAAGAGATACACATTCAATTACAATTCAATATGCTAAATCCTTGGAAGGTAACGTGCATAAGTTGCTAAATCCTGAAGAGATACACATTTTACAAATGTATTCCATGGTGATATATAGATATGGATCCATGGGTACTTCATAAAAGCCATAAGAATATGCACTACATACATGCACAAAGCTGCTAGAAGGCGCACAAATTTATGGGGTGACTATCAAGTTCTTTCTTGGTGGGCCATCCTATCCTTTTTGTGGTTCACAATGAGATACACACATCTTACTGGGTGAGCTAACCTCTCTCTCTCTCTCTCTCTCTCTCTCTCTCTCTCTCTCTTTGATCGATGATATCTTTCTTATTGTGATATTAGGGTTAATAAAGACTTAAGTCCCTTGGGGACTTGAGGATTTATTTCTCCCTTTTTTATTCCAATAAGATTGCCATTTCACTATGTTCTCCTTTACCAAGAGTTTGCGTTGAGTCCATACTCTTGCTAAAGTGGGCGCTAAATGTATAGTAGGAAAATGGAAGCACTTCCATGGTAGACTGGTTTATCCTTCCGAGTAAGTGGTTTGGGGTCATGTCAAGCACCTTGAATGGGTTCCTAATCTTGACCTGGCTTTCCCCCTATTCTGCCCCTACATCCACTTCTTTTCAACCTGATTTTTGCATCCTAGACTACAGATCTGAGATCTTTGACCTCAGGGTTAGGGTTAATATTTTGGGTCTATGTTGACCTCGACCTTGAACTAGGTCATGGTTGACCTCAACCCTGACCTAGGTCAAGGTCAACCTCGACCTTGACCCAGGATTTAAACTTTAGGGTCTTGCAGTTTTTGGATGTCGGTCTTTGCAAAAGTTATTCCCCTCTTCCGGGTCGGCTGTTTCAGGTTTCAAAGTGTCGATTCCTTAATTATATTTAATATAGGTCCTCTCCTAAGGTTAAAGGCTTTAATGAGAATTTAATTATCCTATGTCGGCCTCCTTAGAAGATTGTGCCCTAATTTCATATAAAAGGAAGCCTTTCTCTCTCATTTTCTCTAACCATCAACTAGGTGATACTAAGCATCCTTGAGAAGTTGAGAAGCCTTATCAAGTGAAGATTCAAGAAATATTTGAAGCAAGGATTCATCCATCATCAAGCATCCATTCATCATCAAGCATCCATTCATCAAAGAGATCCATTGGAGGCGATTGAAGGATTCAAGATACATAGTGCCCTTTTGGTGATCTCTCCATCCACCTTCCTCCGAGCCTCTTCCAAATCAAGAACCCATTCAAGACTTGGTGTTGGAGATCTATAAGCAAGAGATTGAAGACATCCTACCATTCTACATTCTACATATTTGGTGCATACATACTTGTGGACTCAAGGATTTGAATCCTCCACAAGGACTTTTACAAGCAAGGTGAATTTATGCATTTACTTTGTCTATTTCTGCAATTTCAATGACATAAATTTGAGGTTAATTCCAAAACTGGGGTTTGACCAAGGAAAACCCCTTGCCCCCAAAAAATAATCCTCTTTTTCTTGTAGGTAGAGGTTCGGGAATGTAGATTTGAACATAGATCTGGATACCCTTTTCGGCTTTCTATCGGGCTCTGCGAACAGATTCTCTGTCAGACCTGTGTAGGTCAAGGTCAACATTATTGGGTCAAGGTTGACACTTGTGGATCAAGGTCAACATTTTTTATAAGATGACATCAGAATGGAAAAATATTTATGGGTTTTGTTCGTCTCTACTTTCCATTTTCGGATCATACTTTGGTTTTTCCAGAAACAGTCTACAAACCTCAGAAAAAAGCATTCTTTGATATGCAATATTTCAAGGTTAGTGCATTTCTCCTATCCATTTCAATTCAAATCCTTAATCATTCTAAATCTATCACACATTCATTCCTTTCTATAAAATGGGGAATTTAAGATTTTCCTCTTTGCTCTCATTTCCAAATGATTGATTCATTTGTGTATTGATCCCTTTTGGGTTGATCAATTTGGATTTTTCCTTTGTGCATCTTGGGATAGAAGAGGAATATCTTATCTTTCCCCCATACATTTCAAATGTTACATTTCTTATGTTACTCATTGTTATATGTTACAACAATATGTTTTGTCAATTAATTTAGGCATCTTAACATCAAATTTAGGGTTAATTTTTGGTTTCATTAGAGGATTATGCTATTTTCCCTTTGGGAAAATCAGAAACTCAAACATGAAATAGAAGATTAATTCTTGATTTGAGGAAATGAACTTTGTTTGAAGTTCTTGATAGGAGAAAACATTATTTAGTAGGAGAGTATGCTCTTTTCCCTTTGGGAAAATTAGAAATCTAGACCTCTTTTAAATGCCAATCCTCTTTACTTTCTTTATCCTTTAGTTGGGCCTACCGCTGAGGAAAAAATCTCCTGGGACAACCCACATGAGAACAAGGTGTAAGGCACACCACTCTAACTCATGTTAAACAAATTTACTCTTTCGGGTTAAATCCTGGGGAGTCGGATGTCATTTGAGCTTATACTCAGCTCCCGTCTAACTTAAGGGTGGCCTAACGTTCTCAATCACATTTTTGTGACCCCTTCTGTCAAGACACTCTATGGGGCTTTATGCCTCAATTGCGCTTGTGCGGATGTAGAGGATACAACCGAACTGAGAACCTTACTAAACACTTTAGGATTGGAAGCTACCTAGATCACCCCTAAAAGGTGATAATCCTTGTGTAAGGAAAAAAGTAATTGCCCCAAGATACTCATCATATCGTGCCCCCATTTGCATTTGGAATTGGATAATATGGTATCATGACTGGAGCCATTGCGTGCTTGGTGATAGCCATATTTTGATTAGAAAATGGGTGCGTACCTAAGTCTATGAGCAAGCAATTTTCATTCTATGCCAATTTTGTAGGGATAGTGCATCTTTGTATCCTTATAATCACAAAATTTTCAAAAACAAACAATCCTTATCAAAAACATGATAAAAACAACTTGCTTTGTGTGTGTGTGTGTCACTAAAATTTTCATAATTCAAAACACCTTGCAAGCATTCCAAAAATGGGTGACTCTATCCAAAACAGTGGTTGGTTCCTTTGTACAAAAGTTCTCAAGAAATTACTCCAAAATTTGCTCAAAAAAATTGGTCCTAAAGCATTGCCGTTTGTTTCTATGATACTCGCAATAGTGTGCATCATTCCACCATTTAGACTTAACTAGTGGTTCATATGGTCTTGGTTCTGGTAAGGTGATCACCTTTTGAGTGACAAGCTTTCGTAATACAGATTCCAAAGATTCCCCAAGAGGCGTAAATATCCATTTAGGAGTGTATGTAAAAGGTGGTTTTTTTTATGGTTTTTTTTATTAACCCGCACATTAGATGCAATAGTGGGATTCTTAGGAGGAGGAGTAGTAGATAAATTGAATGTTGGTTGTTGTGATTTTACATTGTGTGCATCTACTACTCCATCATTGACAACATTCTGATTTTTGTTCCAAAAATTTGATTTATCTTGGTTGCCATTGTAATTTGGATTGAAAGATCCTTTAGCCTCTTTGTAGATTTAAATTTCACCTTTCCTTATCAAGGTATCTTCGATTTTTATTCCCATCTCAATCATTTTGTCAAATGTTGGAATGCATTTTGTCAAATATTGGAATGCATTGTTGTTAATAAAGCGTGTCCAAAAGATAACTTTCCATTGCCAAGTATTGATGTCATCGTAGATATTACAGCTAGATATGAGATGTTTTCCTTAATGGATGGATTCTCTGGGTACAATCAAATAAAAATTTCTCCAAAAGACCAAGATAAGACAACTTTTACTTGTCCATGGGGAACTTTCTGCTAGAATGTCATGCCCTTCGGACTCAAAAATGTAGGAGCGACATATCAAAGAGCAATGACAGCAATTTTTCATGATATGATGCACAAAAATATGGAATATTATGTGGATGAAATTTTAGGGAAATATCATCATCATGAAGATCATCTACAAGATTTAGCAAAAATATTAGACAGGATGGAGCAATTCAAGTTACGCTTGAAACCAAAAAAATGTGTGTTTGGGGTTACCTTAGGAAAATTGTTAGGGTACATAGTTTATGTTAAAGAAATTGAAGTTGATCCAGAAAAATTCAAAGCTATCATTGAGATGCCTCCACCTAGAAACATCAGTCAGGTGTGATCATTACAAGGGAAGTTACAATCAATTCGATAGTTCATTAATCAATTAGCTGATAAAGCTCAACCGTTTACTAAAATTATGCACAAAGGTATCACTCACAAGAGGGATGAAGCATGTGAAACATCATTTAATCAATTGAAGCAGTATCTGGTGAACCCACCTATTCTACTAGCTCCAATTGCAGGAAAATCTTTGCTCCTATATATTTCAGCAACTAATACTTCACTGGAGGCATTATTGGCACAAGAAAATGAAACAAGAAAAGAACGTGCAATCTATTACATCAGAAAAACATTGGTGCAATATGAACTTAATTACACACCAATTGAAAAGGCAGTGCTAGTAGTGGTATTCACATCTCAAAACATTTGGCACTATATGATGGCACATTCAATCTAGTTGGTTGCTAAGATTGACCCGCTGAAATATCTCTTAAACAAAGCAACTTTAACTGGAAGATTGGCTAAGTGGATGATGATACTAAGCAAGTTTGATATTGAATACGTTGAATGAAAAGCTATTAAAGGGAAAGTTATTGCAGATCAACTTGCAGATGCACCATTATCAGGTGATCTCCCTTTGACTATTGATTTTCTAGATGAGTCCAATCTCATACTTACCAAACATACCTGGATGATGTATTTCAATGGATCATTTACACAACATGGTGCTAGAGTAGGTGTTGTATTCATATCACCTCAAGGATACACTATACCAAAGACATAGAAGATTTTATTTTCGTGTACTAAAAATATCGTGGAATATGAGGCCTTGGTAAATGGACTCAAGATGGCACTAGAATGGCAGATAACAATGCTACATGTTTATGGTGAGTCCCAATTGGTCATAAATCAAATCACCAATGAATATCAGACTAAAGATGATAAGCTTGTGCCATATAAGGGTATGTGTAGGATCATGGTATGCCAAAAAGTGGCGATGTGAAAAAGAAGTCCTGATTGGTAGACTGATTGAAAAATAGCTATAAATTTCAAATAGTATATCATTTTTTAAATTTGAAACATGTGTCACATTCTATCCTTCGCCTACTACAATAAAAAAACAAAAAAAATTAATTTGATGACGTTTAGAATAAATTAAGGTGGTCAGACACGAGAATGTTTATATTCTGGAAAAGATGTAGAAGAAAAATCATAATTAATTATTTACTTGTTAACAATTTATAAAAAAAATATGTGTCACATCCAGACATTAATCTACTACAATCTAGTAAAAAAATATTATCACTTGATTGTGTTTAAGGTGGTAAGACATACGCCTACTTCTTATCTTTTTAGTCCTGATTGGTAGACTGATTGAAAATAGCTATAACTTTCAAATGGTATAACATTTTTTAAATCCAAAATATGATTCACATTCTATGCTTTTCCTACTACAATTAAAAACTTAAAAAAATTCAATTTGATGAATTTTAGACTAAGCTAAGGTGGTCAGACACAAGATTTTTTATATTCTGGAAAAGTTGTAGTAGAAAAATCATAATTAATTATTTACTTGGAAACAAATTAAAAAAAAATATGCATCACATCCAAACATGTGTCTACTACTTATATCTAGAATATTGTAAAAAAATATTATCATTTGATTATGTTTAAGGTGGTCAGACATACACCTTCTTCTTATCTTTTTCCTGAAATTTTTGTACTACTGCATTGAAATTTGATATTTCACCATATAGAATATTTTTTTTAAAGAAGGGATAATATCTTAGAAACTAGATTCAATTTTCTATAGATTCTCTTCTTACACATTTTTGATATAAGATTGATAACTTGTCTAAATTTTTACGTCAACTTTCCTAACCTTGATTTTCTGAATTTTCATTGCCACTTAAGGCCTAGTTTGGCATAACATGATCCTACACATACCCATAAGAAAATTGTGGATGATTTTAAATAGTACTCTGTCAGCATAACATTTGAGCAAATATCCAGGGTAAACAATCAAGCGGTTGATGCAATGGCTAATCTTATGTCTCTTATAGAGTTATCTGATAATCAAGCACGTTATGAATTCCTAGTGGATGAGTTACCTTATTCCTCCTACAACTCTATTGATTCCAAGCTAGTTTTCCAACTAATAGGATGTGACTCCCCTTGCTATGGATCTATTCGAACCTATCTTGAAACCAATGTTTTACCCAAGGGTATATCCAAGAACCAAAAATGTAACCTTATTCGTCAAGCATCCAAACATATAATCATCGTGGATGATTTGTATCATAGAGGTTTTGATGTTACCTTAATAAGATGTTTAGATCTAGAAGAATCTAAAAATGCTTTACATGAAGTCCATGAAGGTATTTGTGGATCGCATTTGAATGGTCTTACCTTAGGTAAGAAACTCTTGTGTATTGGGTATTATTGGCCTACAATGGAGAAAGACGCTATCACATTTTCAAAAACTTGTAAAAAGTGTCAAATCCATGGCAATCTTATACATGCACTAGCTAGGGAATTGTTACCTTTTATCACACACTGGCCTTTTCAATAGTGGGCCTTTTATCTTATTGGTCAAATTTACCCATCATCCTCTAATGGTCACAAGTTCATTATGACAACAACATAATAATTTACCCTTAATCACGGCAACAGGAAAACAAATCTCACTGTTTATCCTCAACTACATCATTTTTCGGTATGGTCTTCCTTCATCAATCGTGATAGATAATGGTAAATAGTTCAAAAACAAGGATGTGACAGAACTTCGCAACAAGTTCCAAATTACCCATCATTTCTCCTCTAAATATTATCCTCAGGGAAATGGGCAGGCAGAGGCTAGCAACATGAATATTCTCAAGATTCTCATTCATACTATCAATTAATCTGGTAAAGATTGGCATGTTCAGATCAACCCAGCTTTGTGGGCCTATCAAACAAGTATCAGAATGCCAACATGAGATACTCCTTACTCTTTGGTTTATGGTGCTGAAGCATTTCTTTCAATTGAGGTAGAAATTCCATCATTAAGGGTATTTTTAAAATGGCTAATCATAGATGAGGACTACAGAGTGTCACGTCTACAACATCTAGAATTGTTAGCTTAGAAACATCAAGATGCCTTTGAACATTTACAAGGGTATCAAAAGAGAATGGAAAAAGGCTATAATAAAAAGGTCAAATCTCGTGAGTTTCAAGTGGGTGATTTAGTACTACATGAAAATACTAAGAATCAACAACTGAGAATAAACAAGGGCAAGTTTAAACCTGACTGGTTAGGGCCTTTCATAATCACCATAGTATTCAGATCTAGAGCTTATCAGCTAGCTACCACAGAAGGAGACACACTTCCTAATCCAATCAACACAACTCATCTAAAGAGATTCTATGCTTAAGTTGTTGTCACAACTATGTACAGTGGAAAAGATTCTGAAAATTTTCAAAAATAGTGGAAAAATTCTAAAAATGATTGTCCTGGTGAAAACCTAGCAAACAGGCTCTTGGACAATAACAAAAAAAAAAACAACAAAAATTGAAAAAACAAAAAAAATTGTGCCTTGGTGAAAACTTGGTAAACAGGCACCTTGGTAGCAAAAATAACATTCCTACGAATGGTGAAAACCTAGTAAACAGGTGCTATTTTGTCAGCTCACTACTCTGTCTATCAAAGCTTGGATAAATATTCAGTAAGAACTGGAAGACCTTGAGCTAACAAAAGATAGAACATGTTCCTATCTGATTAACTCTATCATTTACCTATCACTTTACCATGGTTTGAAATCTAATCTTATCCTTCTTAAAACTATTTCAAGGAAAGCAATTCACCAACAGTTTTTCTCAATACCACATCAATAAATCAAAGGTGTTTCTCAACACCACCCGAGTTAAACAACCAAACAAAGGTGTTTTTCAATACAACTGATCAAGTCACATCTCATATCAACAAACAAAAATAGTGTTTCTTAAACACTCATCCTGTTATCAACATGATCATATTGAATCTATCAATCAGAATCACAATCACAAAAATGATCAAACCTATCCTATGCTTGCATGAATTTTGGATCCTAAGTAACTCTATGATGTATTCATACTAGAGACACACTGAAAGAGTTGGGATACTTTTCTTTGCATGACTGTTTGTTCTTTATCAGATTTTTGCTTATTATACTTCTCTTGAATGTTTTAATGATACTCTAATGAGTTAGAAACATAAAGACAGGGGGCGTGATATTTTCTTTGATTTCTTCTTGTTATTGACATGGGTTTTTGACAAGGTCTATGACGATAAAATTAAATCTACATGAACGGCTCTGATTTTGAGACCAAAGCAAACACTTATGTTAGTTTGGGTCGATATCTTTTATAAATTGTTGATTATCATATATCTAAAAATGTTCCATGAGTCTTTGTACTAGAACATTGAAGACATCATATGGTATTTTATTTTGTTTGTTATGTGTTTGTTAAACTCAATTGATACTCAGGACATCATTATCTGCTATATCTTGATGCTTGTGTCAAATTGCAATATAAAAATTAAGCTCAAATTAGTATTCATATCATCAGAGTAAATTAATTATTCGTGGTGGTTGTACTAAAATCAAACATTTTACATAAGTCATATTCATATTATCATACTCACTTAAGCACTAGTGATGATTGTATGTACTTATATTTGAGAAAAGTGATGTTCATACTAACATGATTACTTGTATATAAGTGTTGGTTGTCTCAAAAATGGGGTACGCAAAAAGCTCAATGATGAAACAAATGCATAAAATGAATGATATGAAAATGGAAGTTACATCTGCATCTGCATTTTAGAATTGCATTTCATTCTAGAAGTTGCATATCTTTTATATCAAGTGACGCAAATAAAGGTTATCATAACACACATTCCAAAGAGGGAAAGACAAATTTCAAACATTCAAAGATATCATTTCTCTTATGATTGAGTATTTTAAATCACTGACATAAAAAATCATCATTTTGCATCTCCATTGCATAAACATTAAACTTCATACATATGCATCCATAAAATTAATGTAACATCATATCTATGCAGCAAAAATGACAAAATAAAATAAAATGCATCCATACATTTGCATCCAAAACATACTGAAATAAAAGAGCATACTCATAGCATAATCATAATCATCTCATAAAGCATAAAATGTTAGTGAGAAAAGATACAACGAGATCAAAACATGAGAATGTCATCATATATCAAATAATGTCCATGAGATACATCATCCAAAAATTGAGAAAAATGGTGCTAGATCACATATACATCAATACATCATCATCAAAAATGCAGTAGCTCATAATCAATCAAGACTGACTAGCTGTGTCATCCCTTGGTGGTCCATGCAGAGGAGCATCTAATCTACTCAGTCCACCACCCTCTGACTGTGCTGTGACACATGAAAAAGGAGTAACTCTAGCAACAGGATCTGGTACTGCTGAAAAATAAGTTGCCTGATAATAGGATTCTCTACTGCATTGTGTTACAGCATCTCACTATGCAACATCCAAAGTTCTATCCCTATCAGCTAGCTGAGCCAATAAAACTGCTATATGAGTATGTAACTAGCCTCTCTCTCTACGAAGATGTGTGATCATTGATGCATCTGTTGTACCCTGTACTGGTACACCTGTAGGTCTAGGCCCTGGTGCCTGTACACCTGAAGGAACTGTAGGACCTATACTTAGTTGAGGAGGAGGAGTACTCATTTGTGGTATAACCTGGGCACCTGGTCAGATATTTGTACTAACTAATCTAGTAACCCTCACCTGATAAGAAACCTGTAAAGTAGTCACTCGGGTGGAAGAAAACACCTGTGTTGAGGCAACCTTTGTAAGAGGAATCTGAGAAGAAAATGGAATATGAGAAGAAGAAAGAATTTGAGAGGATGAAGGAACCTGTCTTGTAATTGGTATCCACGAAGAAGATGGTGCATGTGTAGTCACTGGTGGTGTCAATGCTACAATATGAACTCTGACCTGTCTTTGTTGACGACCACGACATCTTCCAGCACTATCATCACTACTACTCAAACGTCTGTGAGAGGGAGCCCTGACGGCCCCACCACCTCTATCATCATCTCCTCCATCATCACCCTCATCTACCATCACTAGCACTACCTCATCAGGAGAGGTCAATCGAGGGAATGGATGCTATGCAAAATATACTACAAAATCAGGAGTCATACCAGCATCTATAACATCTAGAGCCAACGACCATATTGCAGGAGCTAATCACTGATGGTCAAGAACAAAATCCTCAAAAACCAACCAGGGTCCCTAATGTGGCTTCTCATCTTGGGTCCTAGCATATGCTTCCATACCCTGGGGCATGGGCTATGTAATGTCAAACTGTCGTAAGACATGAGTAACCAAGAATCTCTCAACAATATATATGGTACGACCAATCAAGTATCTCTCTGTATAGAAAAATAGCATATCTTGTCTGTCGATCCTCCACTCCTCACAACCTAAGGAAGGACACTAGATGAAAACTATCATATCATCTAATGCTCGCCTCCAGTACTCTAAGTTGCCTAGGCTGGGCTGCACCATATCACCAGCATACATGTACACATAAGGAAGTCCCTCCTGTCGAGATCTAGCCACTACTAGCTGTGTAATGGGGATGTGCTCCTAGGCCCATATCTGTAACAGTATCAAACCTACAAAAAATGATTTATCATGATGATAAACCACCTAATGCAAATCATGATATAAGTGTGCAAGAAGATAGGTACCCCAGGCTAATTTATGAGGATTTTGCATCAAATCCTCTAACAATCTGCCCCATCCAATTGAAAAGCCCTATGCACTCCTATCAGGAACAAGTAATCCACCAATAAGACCAGTTAGTACTCCTGGTAATACAAGGCCTTGCCTCTCTAATCTCTCCCATGTAATGTGATGCTTTAAAACTAATGGATCCTAAAATACTCATATACAGGAATCTATACATGCTCGGCCTGTAGGATCATAATAAGGTAACTCACCCATCATAGGTATACAAAGAATATGCCATACATCCTCTAGCGTCACTGTAATCTCCCCAATAGGCAGGTGGAACGTGTTATGTTCTGAGTGCCATCACTCTATGAAGGTAGTCAGTAAACCTCGGTTTACTGTATACTCAGGCATCTCTAAAAGGTATCCCAGACCACAATGAAATATGTCTCAATGATGCTCAACAAATAACCGATTAGTCAACGAAAAAACATGAGGATATGGTGCCCATGTCTGTAAGGTGCCAAAATCTCTCTATAAAAGGGTTAAAACATCACAATCAGAACTGGGGCAAGCAGGGATGTGCAAAATAGATATGCTCAGTAGATAGCTATTTTAATAGGGTCAGATGGATTAAGGCATTCAGATTTTCTAAAAATTTGGACTTAAACTCTGCATTTTTGGCTCACTGTCCTGAAAATGATATTCCAGGAGCTAAAAATGATATTCTGCCAAAAACGATGTTTGTTTTACCAAAAATGATGCATTTTTCTGTAAATGATATCAGAAGTATGGGAAGCAATAAAACAAAAATGGTAAACGATGCTCAATGGTAAATGATGAAATGAAAACAGGAAACGGTATAGGAAATATTGAAAATGATAAAACAAACGGGAAATGATATTTCATTGACCGGAAATGATATTGCAAGAAAATCAACAAAAGCATCTAAAAATAAAGCAAGAACATGTACAAAATTCAAATTTTCAAAGAAGGATTTCGATGACATACCACTGGCGAGTAGTGGGTAGGTCTCTAATGTCGCCGGATGAGCTCGAATTGGTGATCATGCAGGGGAATCGACATCTTTTCTCTCTGAGCTCTACAAATTTCTATTCGTGAATAGTTCAAATGAATAGTAATTTTGAATTATTACCCTATTTTAATCTCATTTTTGGGGTAATTAATTTCAAATTTTTAACCACAAACTATTCTTTGTCTATTGCACCATTTCTTCTCTAACTTCCTCCTATGGAGTCCAATTTTGACCAAATGAAAAGAAGTATTTTTGTGGTTCTAACCACTATCTTTTCTATTGGAATCAAAATCTTCATTCCAAACTTATCATTCTCATCCGGATGTTTTTATCTAGAAATCAACCCAATTTCATGTCCATTTTGATTCCAAGGGGGCATTATAAATTACATCTAGTCAAGCGATTGTAATACCATATGTTTTTTAAAACAACTGGGGCATTGTCAGAAATCTAACTTGACTCTGCAAGTGATCAAATAAATCCACTTCACAAGAGTGGAAGAGTCTTCATCAGATGTCAAATTAGTCTCAACATTATCAAATTTGGAACGAGTGATTTCATCGCTTCATATCAAATTGCTCGCTCTTATCAAATTTAAATTCTAAAAATCACTAGAGATATCAATTTCACCGCATCACATCAAATTGATTGTATCTGCAGCTAAATTCAATCAAAATTTCAAACAGTGATCAGTTTCAACGCATCGCATGAAATTGATCATTTGTTCAAATCTCTTCTAGAAATCAGTTTCATCGCATCACATCAAACTGGTTGTCTAGTCAATCCTTCTGAACTATGTCTTCGAGATATCACTTTCATCGTATCACAACAAAATGATATCGATCAAGATTTCAGACATCACTATAACAGTAATTGATTTCATCACTTCACATCAAATTGATTACGTGTTATTATCTTCACCAATCAGACAGGTGATCAGTTTCATCACTTCACATCAAATTAATCTCCTGGTCGCTACACTGACCTTTCAGTAATCAAGATTCTTCAGTAGCTTCAATCGTATTTTGTTCAATCAAGGTCAGAATTAGTTTCTAATCAAGAGTAGTTGTATCACTTTATATCCAGCTATTCGATTGCTAATCAAAACTAGATTTTCTTTGAATCAACACGCTGATCACACATTGATTCAAAGAGGGGCAAATGTAATCACCTGAAAATGGTCTGATAAAATCAAAAGCCCTAATCTTCAATTAAGTCCTCCAAGTCCTAACCAAGACTACCAATATCAAGCTAATCACAATTATATAATTAAACTAGATTAGTTTAAGTATATAATTAATCAAAAAACAATAATCCAAGATCACTCGTCAAGAGGCATCTATCAAAAGTCATTGATTCTTCAATTAACCTTGAATGAATTAAATCAAATCAAAAAATTAAATACATGGCTAAAGAAATCAATTAAAAGAAATTAATGAAATCAAATAATTAATATTTCCTCAACATTCCTCCAAGATAAAAGCCTCTAACCAATAGGAGGTAATCACTTGGATCAAGCAAGTTTCCATCTTAACCATCCCTCATGGATGCATCTCAACCACTTAATTCAAATTCAAATTTGAATCTTTCCCTCCAAGAATTCTCTATAAAAAGCATTCTAAGCTTATTTGATATAGGAGAATAGAATTCAAGCATAGATATAATGTCAATTTTTTTTTAGCTCATCTAGTTCATCATTTTTAGCATGCTAATCTAGTTCATTTGTATAATTTGATTCAAATTGTGCATAATTGAACATGTT